>LWMK02000204.1:9392-127323 GCA_001693075.2 Taenia saginata
TCGCTCCACCGCAGATGCGCCTCTGCAACCCAATTTACGTGATTTCAGGATAAAAGAGTAAGTATAGACATCATAGGCCCACATTCACCCACCAAGATGGGAAACGAATGCAATCTGGCTACGGTTAACTACTTAAGGAAAGTAGACGAAGTGGGACCCATGAAGTCGCAAGACTCTAAAACAGCCACGTCAATTTTCCTCAATCTGTGAATTCAGGATGAATTTGCTAACCAATTCATTGTAGTCAAAGGAGGAGGGAGGGTGGAGATTTGATCATGCCCCTCGAGAGGATGATTGGAGGTTGTGAGTGCGCCAGCCCTTGCTATGAGTGTGCTAGTCCTTGCTCATTCATGAAATCTCCTCTGCTGTGGAAGCGAAGGACTGTTTTCTACCATTCAAACTTTTCGCGTTTTTATCAGTCTTAACTAGGCTCATCAAAATGATTAATACCTTGATTCAGCGTTATCACTGAACTAAAATAAGGGGGCAAAAGCGACAGGTAGAAGGCGTCTAGGACAGACTCTCTGGTCCTGTTTGCAACTTGATTGCAAAATAGATACGCACAGTGCCAGCAACATTTACCATCAAGGAAAAATGATCATTAACATTCGGTGCTCTTGCATTGTGAAGAGTTCATTCACATCCAATTCGTCAATAATTTCTTTTTGTAGTGTTCAGACAGTGCCTACTGGAAGTCGACGGACTGCACAATGAAGGAAATCTGTAGCATTTTAAGTTTTACATCTCTATCACAGGCCAGCCAAGCCGTTGCAATCATTGAGCCCGTTACTGCTTCCAATCTCAGCCTCACTGCGTACACGGTGAGCACTGATTGCCGGATGTGATCCATCGGTGTTTGGGTGGTTGCATTATGTCTGCAACGATGTAAGCACGTGCAGCAATCACGGCCAATTCAGTCCACACCGGTAGCAGCAAGAGTGACTGCCCTTTGGACTTGCCACAGGACTTGGATTATGCACAGACTTGGTAAACTTTCTAATTGCGATTTTCGGACGCACAGAGCAAGCGTGACTGTATTTTGAGCAGAGCAATTAATGCTGTTTCGAGTTCCCTCCGATAATTGGCAACGCAGTGGTGTGGAAGAGTATGCCACTTACCAGTCTGCAGTAGAGCTGGAAGATAAGCGATTTGACGAAAAACCATGCCGTATGGCGAATGTGTGTGTTACCAAGTCGTAGACTTCTGCGTTCTTATGAAATAGCAAAAAGGTGTTCAGTTGACCCAGCACTTATAGAATTGACTTGTGACCGAACACGCAATTCTTGCAAGTGTGTTGTTTTATGACGCTGAATCTTCCGCGCGAATGTCAAAATAAATCATCCCCTGATCTTGTTTGTCAGCATAAACAGTCATTGTTATGCATTCCATTATCAGATCCGGTCTGCAATTGGAAGATTGACGAGAAAGGCGCGATAATAATGCCACTGTACTGATTTCAAAGCCGCAGGCACTCCGTGCTTAATCAACGACGAGGAGATAGAAGAATGGCTTACAACCAGAGCCGCCACTAACTTTGTAGAAGATAATGTCACTTCTTGCGCAGGCATCAAAGTTAATGCTGCCATTTGGCTGCTGAAGGAAGACGTGGCTGATAATTTTAACGTACCCTTCGAGGCCGTAGCTATAATTTCTGCTTGTCCATTTATCAGACTAGCTGAGACATTTGCATTCGCATCTTGGCGAACTTCACCCCTCCTAAGCCTTACCTCACGCAACATGACAAAATAGGAACGCTACGTAGGACCGCCGTTTATAGATGTTCTACACTAAATTACGCTTGAAAGCACTGAGGAAAAATTAATAAAAATTATGGTTGTTGCAATGGTCAGCAATTGCCTTTGCTGAAATGTTTAAGGTGGTGAAACTAAAACAAACACAAACGGAAGATGTCAGTGACACCTAAAATGGTGAAACTGTGGTGTGGAATATCGTCATTTGGAGAGCAATTGATATAATATTAGGAACAACTTGCGTGTCCTCGTGTCTGCAGTCTGTCTGCCTTCATCTACACTACACTGCACGCTGCGCTTTAAACGACTGACGTTTCCACGTTTTCATCCATATTGCACAGCCCACTTCGTTCGCACTAACTGCATTTTCAAGGCGGTGGAAGGCACTTCTGCGCGGATTTCGCTCACACTCACTGCAGTATCCAAGTTCACACCTTCACTTCACCGATCACTTCGTTCTCCACGACTGCAAATGTTACGTACTTACTGTCATGATCCAGCGAATTTCGCTCCCACTCACACCCATACCTTATATTCCACCTATTATTGAGGCAGGGACGCAATTCCTACACTCGATATAATAGCCTTATCCAAAGAACAATCAGCCGGAGTACCTCAATCTCCCAATGCCTTTCGTCTTTTTCACTAACAAAAATTTAGATTCAAGGTTTTTTGGGTAATTACACAGTAGCCTAATGGTTTTCAACGTACATGTAAGAGGCAATCACATACAAGTGCATTCCTTACGCGTTCAGAGCAGCATAGAAGCAGAGAAGGGCGTGTTTGCCACCAACTGCTTCCTTTACCAACAGGGCATCATGAGGCTTCTTCACAATTTTCGGTGTGAGCACAACCTCGATCGTGGTTGCTGTGGACCATTGCTGATGCGACCATCCTTACGGCTGCGCACATTTTGACACAGCCTCATTCGACTACCCACGAGACCACTTTAGTTCCATAACAAGACACTAAGTTAGCGTCGCTTCGCATATCCGACAGCTTGTGACCACTTAGAAGCAATCATTGAGCACAATTAAGGTTTACGATCCATGAACCGAAAGATTTTAATTGGAATGGTAAGTAACCATGCCTTCATCATCCAAGTTAGCATTTGTGGGAATGCAAATCTAATTTGGAAGTTGGGGCAAGAAAAGATTAAAAGCAATTAGTACAATAGAAGACCAACACATTTAGCATTCCAGTACCGTGAAACAACACCAAGTGAGTCAGGCATCAGCCTTTCACTTTAAAGGTTTGCTGCCTCCTGCTTAAAGGCAAGTTGTCAACAGACAGGTGATAAGCTTTACAATGAGGAAGAGCTCGGGGTGACAGACTTTCATTGAAGAGTGAATGCATCTCTCGATTTTAGCTTTGGAGTACTACGTGATTTTAACGAAGCGGAACAAACTGCGATTCTACAACTCTGGGCAAGAAGCTTCAGATTGATCACTAGAGTTGAGGCTGAGAAACAAAACAAAAGAGCCACAACAAGGTACTCTGGCGACCACTTCCTTATACATCAGGCCAGCAAGCACACAGACTTGCGTCACCATAATTTAAGAGACGTTTACTTCTCCACCCAATGCAAAGAAGCTGGGAAGCGGGGGATATTACCTGAAAAGTTGACAGTTCGCCTCCAGTTTCTGTCTGATAGGATCACGCACTTTAGCATTGCAAAACGAAGGGAACCAAACGCTGATCTGGGCAATAGGCCGATGACTCAGGCGGTTCTCCTTACTGCATCCTTGGTTGGAGGAAGCAAATATTGGAAAGATTGTGGGTTACGCCTAGTACAGTTAAGTGCTCTTTGTGGACAGCACATTCCACGCTTTGACGCTGGCAGCGGTAGAGGCTGTCTAGGTAATATCACACCATCCTAGTGATTGCCTATCTGACGGAAAAATTGTAGGGGAAGGACAAACACGTTTATCAAAAGCGGGACTTAACTGGCAATCATAAACCATCTTGATAAAGGGGCAGGAAAAAATATAGGTTCGCAGGGCAAGTTGCCAAAGAGCTTAAATTTAGCATGATAGCTAAACTGTTTGAAGCCCAAAACCGAGAATGTGCAATTTTTCGTGGCGGAAATTCAAAACAAGGCGGGAAAAACGGGAAACCCAGAAATTCCCTCAACCATCAATTTGTCTATGGCAAAATTTAAACACAGGATGCCATAATAGATCGCGGAATCTGGGCAGCATCATATCGCCAATTTTATGGTTAGACAATATAGTAATTCAAGGCGACAAGTCTTTAGAAGAGGCAGGCAAATTTCAAGCCCAAACGTTCTACATGGTTTCGGGACATGCCATACCTGACCTGAAATGTTAGATTATGGGGTGTATTTGTGTATTCAAGCGTATCAAATCCACTGTTTGGACAAAAGCATGCAATTTCTGTCACAGAAGAGGCCCCTCATCACTCAGTGTTGAATGTGTACACAGTAATCAACCCTAAGTATAGACTTCGATTAGCAGCGAGTTGATAGTCCGATGTAGCTGCAAAGTCGTAAAGGACGATCATCATGCACCACTCCACTAGTCCAGAGTTTTCGGAACTCTGGTTGGCTGAAAACAATCTGTTTTCCTACCAGCTGGAAACATGACTACAGAGGATTTCACGAAGGTGATGCAGACTTTGCGCATTCGCCACCGGTATAACTAACATCTGGATGCTAACTGAAGTCCGACATTAAGTCTATTTTTTCAGAGACCTGATTCGAGGAGGTCGGCTTAGGAATGCTACCACCCATCTCTGCCACAATCCACAAAACCCGACTTTTACTGTCTTTCACCTTCGGGTCTTGCAAGTCGATGCATTCGAACAAGCTACCGGTGAGACCGAACAACTGTGTTTAAGTAAAAATGCACAGCGCTTGGTTTTTTAGGCGACTATATGAAATTTTCTGCGGCACAACAAAACATAACTATTTTCTGACACTGCGTATTTCGTGATGCTAAAGAGTCTGTCAATTGGTTTTTAGAATGCANCGTCAGACATCACAACGTTATCAGTGTTAGAACAAACGCCCACGAGCGCAGCTGAGGAGATGTTTGACCAGTGCATCGCTCTTGGCCGTTCAAAAGGGCTTAAANGCGTCAGACATCACAACGTTATCAGTGTTAGAGCAAACGCCCACGAGCGCAGCTGAGGAGATGTTTGACCAGTGCATCGCTCTTGGCCGTTCAAAAGGGCTTAAAGTTTGATCCGGTTCAAAAAACCAACTTCAGGCTAATGAGGTTCTGCCGAGCATAAGCTTGTCCATAGGGAGGCGCTAGAACACTAGTCTCCTTAAGCAGATATTTTTGGGGAACCTCCTCAACAAAACGTTTTAAGGTGGTTCATGGCTAGTGTTGCTTTGGTTATTAATAGCTTTTCTGGAGAATGCTGAGGTGAGGACGATGCCGAAAGTAGATGTCTTTCCTAGCTCCTTCTGCTGTAGGATGTTAGAGATTCGCGAATCCATAGCATATACACTTCGTCCGCGCCGCTGCAGATTGGCACTAGTGGTGTAGATGGGGAGAGAAAACCTATGAAGTCGAGTCCGACATCCGCTGCCACCAACGTTGTGTCCCGAGACCCCATTGAGGTCATGAAAAGGCATAGTACTGCAACAGAATATGTATTCAATAAACAGAGGGAATGGGGCTGCTGGCATGGTCTGGAGGCCAGTCTTGCCCAGCTAGAACAATATGGCCATCCATGTGACCGACACTGAAGCCGCCTGTCAGAAAAAGCGGAAAAGCAGAGACTGTAATTTTACCTAGCGGTATGATTTTTGGCCACGTAAATGCTTTCAAATTCTTCCGTACGATGTTGTTGAGTGCTCTTTGCACTCCATTGGCCTTTTATGATTGCTGACAGGTATCGAGAACCAACTCCAATGCCATAGAGCACTTTTAGCCACCAAATTACATTACCAGCTACATTGCATTAGTGAAAAGATTAATTTCAAGTAGTTAGAGCCCGTCCTTTAGCAAACGTCTTTCTGCAGTGCAAAGATCCACAGGCAGCTAAGTGGAGATCATTGCATTCGAGTCCAAGTTAATCGCTGTCTTTAATGTCACCACTGTAGCCCTTCGCTTTTATCCAACTGCGATTAGCTCAGCTACATGAGTCTTGATGTCAGAAAGCAGTACAGTTGTCTGTCCTTCATTGCTCTTACCAGAACTTGCCTCTCCCTACCATCCCACTGTCAGACACACTCATCCTGCGTTCCATGTTGATCTACCGTCTCTCACCTTTCGCAAAGTGGAACCAATGCCAAAAGACATGCCTGTGTGAACGAGGATGCATTGTAGCCAACAAATCAGAAGTAGCAAGCCAGAAAAGAACGATTTTTGGTAGGCAAGTGCAAGGAGCTAAATACAACAAGTATGCAACCATAAATTGGCGGTAACCAAATTAACCTCTGCAAAACAGGTAAATTTATCCAAAGGCAAGTGCTGTGCAATTGATAAAACATGCACAAGGCATCATTTCCTGAGGTGTTGAGCTTAACGAAACCAGCCTTTGCACCCAAAAAGTAGAAGACGAACAGCCTCGGCTCTCTGCTCTTGTACAGGCTTTGCCACCAGGACGTTCATTCGCCTTTTGTTACTTTGATAGCGCACTACTGTAATGAGATTCTGCTGCATTGAAGCAACTTAGAAATGATGATGCTCTGGCCCATGGACTTTTGAAGCAATAACTCCGAAACCAGTGCATGCTCTAACCAATAGCTATGCAAATAAATAAAAGAATTTGCAAATAATTGCGGAATTATGTTGTTGCAGTGGTGATAAATGCAACGCCATCCACTGTTTGTGCTAAATCAATGTTTTTGTCACATAAATTTGGACTCACGCACAGACAGGTGTGCGCATGGACTTGCCCCTAATCAGGGTAGCTGCTGCGTTTGACTGCCATCCTCGATGTCCACAAGTTCAGCAAGCGGAACACAGTGAATTTCTAATCATGATTGACGCTGCGTGAATTCTGAGTAGTCGATCACCGATAAAGAAAAGATATTGTACTACAGCCAAGTGATTAGCTAGTTTTGAGCTTCTCTCTCCTACCCAAGAATGCGAACCTATGGATGGAAAGTCAACTTGTTATTGTAAGGTAAAATCATGTTTCGAGCCTCACTGGCGATAAGGATGCTCTCGGCACATTCTACCGCTGTGCAGTAAATCATTGATTAAGTGGGATTCGCCACCTCTACCCTCTCTCATGCACAAGGACGTGNACCGCTGTGCAGTAAATCATTGATTAAGTGGGGTTCGCCACCTCTACCCTCTCTCATGCACAAGGACGTGCTTTCTTCACAAACCGCAGCGAGACGACTGTGCTGATTCAAATGGATTTAAGAGGACATATGTGAGTTCCGAGCATTCCATTCTAGCACAACAGCATCCATCTAATTAAATTGGCGTGCAAAGATCAAAAATTGTACATAACTTGCTTGGATGGCTTTGGTAATTACAATTCTTGGTGCACAATCCCACGTGGGGTAAAGAAATTGGAAATTTCGTAGTCTTAATGAAAATCGACGGTCCCGATTTAAAAATTTTCAACATTTAGCATCCAGTCACAGGTGGAAAGAATGGAACTTTTGGTGGCGCATGCAGTCACATCATACGGACACAACGGGCCTAACGTAGTGCTATTGCAGCGACATATCAGGATCTGCCTTCTTTCCAAATAGTCAGTTAACTTTAACGTACTCATTAGCACTCCTTCATCCATCCACCTTGGTGTCACAATTTCCATCCGCATGCTAATGCACACAGCCGCACGCAGGAAGACGTAAGTATACGGGGAGGCCTATTCTCTTTGAGGAGATAATGATACGTACTCATATTGTGTGCTGAGTAGATCCGTGTGATTTGCCAGAAGGGAAGACTTGAAGCTGTTGTCCCGCATATGGTGCATGGCATAAGATCAACCTGGGCAGATCAGCTACCTTCTTATTCGCATGCACCTTCAAAAGGCTTCTCGATGATTGATGGCAACATAGACTGAAATTTTTGTTGGATCGTCGAGTCCTATAATCGCTATAACTGGTGGGTATACATTCGCTGATTTAGCCACTGCGGCCTTATTCACTGCCATGGTCTTGATGACTGCATGAAATTGCGCACAAGGCTGTGTGCATTACCCACTCACAATATCGCAGCTCATCATAGAAATGGAAGCCCTCACAAATTCAGGGGGTGAAGGCTATTTGTTAACAATAGGCGCACTCATTTGCGTCCTTAACACAATCGCTCACGTATCCAATAGTAAGTGAATTCATAGTGTTCGCATGAATGCGCAACTTGGTTAATAGTTTAAAGGCTGATAGCCCATAAAATAGCATAAATTAACAGCGCAGATCAAAGGACACGTGCGCGGAGTGGGATCGCAAGTTATTTTTGAGTACATTGATGTTCTTTCAACTCTGCCTCACTTTGTTGGCAACTTGCATCACTCGTGGAGAATTCGCATTGAGAGTCGGTAAGATACCTTCTTATAATTGCATCGGCCACCAGACATGGAAAATACTCATTAAATAAAAGTATTTTCCAAATCAGTAAACCTAACAAGATTAGCAAAAGCTCTTTAGGATAAAGGACTGCAAGAATGTGTAAGAGATGAACCAGCTAACTTTACTCGCTTGTATATCAATGCATCACATCACACCACAGGAAACTAAGCTTTTTATGGCCACTCCCCATTTTTCCTTGTTATTATGCTTGGTATTCACCCCTCTTCGTGCTTCACCTCTTTACCTTTAAAGTGCCCTTCAATAAGCATTAATTTTTGGCAAATAGGACTTTTTCCAGCTTCGTACCCACTTATCTGGCACACGTGCCGAATAAACCAGCTCTGCAAAGGCATCGCACACTCTCGTTTAACTCGGTCGACTGCAATCGAAGCAAAGCTGCTGTCAATGTGTCAAGTGAAGTTAATGCGATGAACTTAATTGAGTCGAGTAACTCGCAGAGCAACAGTGTGTAGAGGTGTGTCATGCGAGACATTGGACGCCAAGCTGCTTGACAGAACCGTACTGTCAAACCATGGCCTTAGGCGACTTCTTCTTACCCTGCCACAGGAGCCTGTGCTGATAAAGCAGCATAAATGATTAACCGCCTCAAGTTTATGTGGCTGCATTCATTCAAGCACCTCCTCTAGGCAAGTCTTCTTTTGTGCTTTTTATGCTTTGTACGTTTTGTTGCACTATCTCTTGGATGTCTTGATGAAGTATAAGAACTCTAGATCACGAACGCTATGCACTCATGATGCATGGGATCGCATAGCCAAAGGATTTCAGCATGATGCTCAACTCGTCACCAACTAAGCAAAAGTCTGTGGGGCTTTTTCCTGCTCATTAACGCACAGTCACCTAATATGCACTTAGTAACTAGCATTCTTTCAACCGCTCAAGTGCTTGACCAATTAACACCCAGTCCTATTCAAGCAGGAACNGTCAATGTGTCAAGTGAAGTTAATGCGATGAACTTAATTGAGTCGAGTAACTCGCAGAGCAACAGTGTGTAGAGGTGTGTCATGCGAGACATTGGACGCCAAGCTGCTTGACAGAACCGTACTGTCAAACCATGGCCTTAGGCGACTTCTTCTTACCCTGCCACAGGAGCCTGTGCTGATAAAGCAGCATAAATGATTAACCGCCTCAAGTTTATGTGGCTGCATTCATTCAAGCACCTCCTCTAGGCAAGTCTTCTTTTGTGCTTTTTATGCTTTGTACGTTTTGTTGCACTATCTCTTGGATGTCTTGATGAAGTATAAGAACTCTAGATCACGAACGCTATGCACTCATGATGCATGGGATCGCATAGCCAAAGGATTTCAGCATGATGCTCAACTCGTCACCAACTAAGCAAAAGTCTGTGGGGCTTTTTCCTGCTCATTAACGCACAGTCACCTAATATGCACTTAGTAACTAGCATTCTTTCAACCGCTCAAGTGCTTGACCAATTAACACCCAGTCCTATTCAAGCAGGAACAAGTGGGGTACACTGGGACAGAAGTTTTAGGGTCCTCCTACCACTAATGACAAGCTGATGCCTTTCCATTTGTGCAGAACATAGCGTTCCGGAGAACGTACAACTTGAAGCAGTCGACCCTTACACAGTGCAAATGAAGTGGGATCCACCGGCTCAACCCTTCGGCGACATTATTGGCTACACCATCGGTTGGTAACTTGACAACAGGTGGCAGGGCGAAATTCACGTCTCCTCAACCCGAAGCTACAACTTTACAAATTTGTTGCCAGAACAAACCCTTTCTGCCCATGTTAGAGTACTCACTCAAAAGGGACTTCTGTTGAAGCACAAATACACAAGTAACTTCAGCAAAATGCTAAGCGTGACCACACCACGCTCGAAAGGAAGTGAGTCCTTCCCTGACATTTCATCGCTTGATGTACTACTGCTTACAATTGACTAAATTTGAACGATGTAAAGCTATAAACAAAATAATTCTGCATGCGCGTTCTCCTTATCCCCTGCCATGAAATAGACTACAGATTTAAACAGATGTCCCGGTAAGGCAGTCCGGGTTACCTCATCGGGCGCAAATAGTTGTCACTGTGGAGAATATCTGCTATTGTGCATAGAAGAGAAATGAGGATCTGTAGCAAATGGATGGTCTGCAACAACTCCCGTAACGCATCTGCCTCCTCTGCTTTAGTCACTGCAGGTCTACTTGCTCCCACGGTCCTAGCTCTGGCGTCAATCTTCCTGTAAGTCCATGCAAATTGATATCCATTGCACCTGCTGCAAATTATGAAACGCAAGACTTATGTGCATTGAACTCGCTCTTCGCTTTATTCCAGGCTCCATTGATCCCGAGAACGGTCGAGTCAGCAATCTTCCATCGTCGCTTGACATTGGGAGGCGAATCACCACAACACTTTCACCATTAAAACGCAATAATTGACAATCCAGTCCACCTTCATCGGTACCTGGACAATTTTACTCCTGTAAGCAGCAGATTGGTTGCTTTATTGATGTACTGCTGCTTGTCGTTAAGTGCGAAGACAGTCTTCGGATTCAGAGGATCAATTCTGCTCAAAGTCTTGAAAGTTCTCACCATGTGGGTGCTCATACGAGTGTAGCAGGAATTGCTTTTGATATATCAGCTGCTCCCGTTTAGCTAATCATTTTCTTGTCTGCAATTTAATTACAGTTGCAGGCTCATTAAGCCTAATGTTAAACAGCTACTGGTGGGTGCACGTAGATGAATCGACTCAGCAGTCGAACGACATTAGACACACATTCAGAATCAGACCTACACCCGACGCGCAACTCGATCGGGCTATTCCTCCTGAACCTACATCCATTAGTCGATCATTTTGGTGGAAGTTAAATGGAACTGAAAACACGTTTCCCTACATAGAACCGCCACTGTTGCATTTGCTTCTTTTTAACTTGACAAAATGTGGAAAATGTTTGCGTTTCCCAATGCGACCTTGGTACGAACCACTTCCTTTGGTAGCTTGCCAGATCTTTTTCTCTGACCCTTCTGCCATGCTAATTGCTGAGTTTTGTCATTCAATGCAAGTCTCATCATACCACATGACCTTGGTCAAGGAACTGAAGACGCAAAAGAAAGGTTGAAGCATTGGATGTGGTGTTTGGTGAGCGTGCTAACAATCAAATGTTGCTAGGATGCCAGCGATTGCACTTTGAGCAAATACGTCACCAACTAAGCAAAAGTCTGTGGGGCTCTTTCCTGCTCATTAACGCACAGTCACCTAACATGCACTTAGTAACTAGCATTCTTTCAACCGCTCAAGTGCTTGAACAATTAACACCCAGTCCTATTCAAGCAGGAACAAGTGGGGTACGCTGGGACAGAAGTTTTAGGGTCCTCCCACCACTAATGACAAGTTGATGCCTTTCCATTTGTGCAGAACATAGCGTTCCGGAGAACGTGCGACTTGAAGCAGTCGACCCTTACACAGTGCAAATGAAGTGGGAACCACCGTCTCAACCCTCGGTGACATTATTGGCTACGTCATGGTTGGTGTCTTGACAACAGGTGGCGGGGCGCATTTCACGTCTCCTCAACCCAAAGCTACAGTTTTACAAATTTGTTGCCAGAACAGACCCTTTCTGCCCATTTTAGAGTACTCACTCAAAAGGGACTTTTTTTGAAGCACAAATACACAAGTAAATTCAGTAAAATGCTGAGCGTGACCACACCACGCTCGAAAGGAAGTGAGTTCTTTCCAGACATTTCATTGCTCGATGTACTACTATATACAGTTGAATANCGTGACCACACCACGTTCGAAAGGAAGTGAGTTCTTTCCAGACATTTCATCGCTCGATGTCCTACTATATACAATTGAATAAATTTGAACGATGGAAAGCTATAAACAGAATAATTCTGCATGCACGTTCTCCTTATCCCCTGCCATGAAATAGATTACAGAATTGAACAGATATACCCGGCAAGGCGGACCAGGTTGCCTCAGCGGGCACAATTAGCTGTCGCTGTAGAGAACATTTGTTATTGCTGTGCATAGAAGAGAAATGAGGATCTGTAGCAAATGGATGGTCTGCAACAACTCCCGTAACGCATCTGCCTCCTCTGCTTTAGTCGCTGCAGGTCTACTTGCTCCCACGATCCTAGCCCTGGTGCCAATTCTCCTGTAAGTCCACGCAAGCTGATATCCATTGCACCTGCTGCAAATTATGAAACGCAAGACTTATGTGCATTCAACTCGCTCTTCGCTTTATTCCAGGCTCCATTGATCCCGAGAACGGTCGAGTCAGCAATCTTCCATCGTCGCTTGACATTGGGAGGCGAATCACCACAACACTTTCACCATTAAAACGCAATACTTGACAATCCAGTCCACCTTCATCGGTACTTAAATAATTTTACTTCTGTAAGTAGCAAATCGGTTGCTTTGTTTATGTACTGCTGCTTGCCGTTAAATGCAAGGATAGTCTTCGAATTCAGAGGACCAATTCTGTTCAAAGTCTTGAAAGTTTTCACCTATGCGGGTGCTCATAAGAGTGTATCAGGGATTGCATCTGATATATTAGCTGCTCCTGTTTAGCTGGTCATTTTATAGGCTGCAATTTAAGTACAATAGCAGTCGCATTAGGCCCTATGTTAAACAGCTACTGGTGGGTGTGCGTAGATGAATCTACTCAGCAGTCGAACGACATTAGAAACGCATTCAGAATCAGACCTACACCCGACGCGCAACCCGATCGGGCTACTCCTCCTGAACCTACATCCATTAGTCGATCATTTTGGTGAAAGTTAAATGGAACTAAGAACACGTTTCCCTATAAAAACTGCCATTGTTGCATTTGCTTCTTATTAACTTGACAAAATGTGGAAAATGTTTGCGTTTCCCAATGCGACCTTGGTACGAACCACTTCCTTTAGTAGCTTGCCAGATCTTTTTCTCTGACCCTTCTGCCATGCTAATTGCTGAGTTTTGTCATTCAATGCAAGTCTCATCATACCACATGACCTTGGTCAAGGAACTGAAGACGCAAAAGAAAGGTTGAAGCATTGGATGTGGTGTTTGGTGAGCGTGCTAACAATCAAATGTTGCTAGGATGCCAGCGATTGCACTTTGAGCAAATGATGTATAAATGTAGAGCACAAGCACCAAACATTAAAATCTGCTTGAAATTGGATTGAGGCCTGAAGAGACCAAAGAAGTCAAGCCAAATTGAGGATCATTGTGAAAACATGGGGCGCCGGATGAAGGTGCAAACATTCAAATCGACGACTTTTAGACTTAACGCAATGCAGAACCAGTTAAAACTTGAAAAATTGGGTTATTACATTTTAGATACGCAAGTCGACTAACGCCCGAAAGAATTGCCAAATGTACAACAGATTAAGAGCAGTGTTAGGGAAAAGTGATAACTGGCCATGGTTGGAAGTAGCAAACCATTCATAGGAGGCATATAGCTATTCGGCTACAAACTGGCACCTCAATGACAGCTACAGTGGAGGCAGTTCCAGCAAAAGGTACCTCATTGCCTGAAAAAGATGGACGATTTGAAGCAAAGTGCCATTTATTAGGCAAGGACAAATCATTGGACTGACAGGAGTTGCCTGAGCCCAACTTGTGGTGTGGCGGCCATGGAGCGGTCGCCAGTAGGCACAGCCTTGTGTGCGAATGCGATATCAGTCTTTTCTTTGCTGGTTGTGCTTTAGTGTTTATGACACAAGTGGGAGACGTGTCCAGTGAGCACTCAGCTCCTCCGTACCTCAAAGAACCTAGCTATAAACTCTACAGTGGCTCTACGTATGGAAAAGGTAGAGGTCTAGCTGCTGTCTCTTCTCTTCATCTACACATCTTTGGTTAGCAAAATAAAGCTTGGTTGAAATGTGTGTAACAGATTTTAAATGCATTTACTGCGCATCCATGGGTAACTCAAGTGGAGGAGAGAGTGGCTAAATGTCCACGTGAGTGAGGTGACGTACGGGTCAGGGGTCATCATTAGGGTAAAATGATAAACTCCTAGCCTTAATGTAGAGGAGTCAGTCTACGCCCTACATTTCGTCCAAATCCGTGGGACCTAAAGCACTTCGTAGTCGCACGAAGGCCACACTCAAAGTGAGGGAGGTAGGACATCTTGAGCACGCCCTATAAATACCACTGTTGCAGCCGACCTACCAACAGTGGATCAGTCTACTGACCTAAAAAATTCCATTTAGACTCCACATTGACGCGAGCCTGGATGCATTCATCAACTTGGCTTACGTTCCAGTCTCACACCTAAGCTAGTGCTGTCAAAGGGCCGAGCCGATAGAGGGGTGGTGGGTGGAGGAAGCAGACCATTCTATTGGGGCATGCTAGGTTTCCAATGGCCCAGCAGGATCCCAGAGAGTAGTGGTGGACTTTATGAAGAAGAAGACTGCATTTCGTACAATGAATGTAAAGTTTTTATCAATTTGCTCTAGCCAGCATCATATGTTATGCTTCGAGTGTCCTACCCGAGTTTGCGTGCCACACATGTTTGACTTGTGAGAACTATCAATCGGTGATATCTGGCAATGATGCTGCAATGGTATGGGCGTTTTACGAAGCTGTGTCCCATCTGCTTGCTACGCTGCGATCATTCGATGCAATCGCAACCCTCATGGCAGTCACTCCTCTCTCGGTGTGTGCTATGGATCTACCTGTTCTGCAATCAATGCTTCGAAGCACGCCAAAGCCAGATTCGATGGCCGTGATATTTGACCCATTGCCTCATCTTCAGTCTGCCTCGTGAAGCGCATAGAGAATTTGTGGTTGCACAACCCATCTTCTCGAGGGGGGTGTGCGCTGACGTCAGCCCCTGTTATATTACAAATGACTGGCATGAAGGTCTCCTATAAAAACAAGTGGTGTGGGACAAATGTCGTTGTTTGAAACAAACTGGAAGTCGTGATGGGAATGGTTGCTCGCTTCTGTTTAAGTTTATCCCTGTCACGCCGGGTGGAAAGTGATAGGTGGAAACGACTTCTGCCTTCACTACTATTTTAGTGCGTTTTGGCCCAACATCTCCACCCTCTGTTCTTCCATGCAGGTTAACTGGCACCCAAAGTTATTTCACACTTCACGCCTACGAGTGCAACTGCACACAAATTTGCAATTGGCACTATCCATCCTCCCTCATTGCCGTTGTTCTTTATTGACTGACAGATCAATAATTTTAATTCGACACACTACTGAAGCAGTCATTACTAGGCAGCTTGTAGCTTATTTGCAGTTTCGGAGATGTCGAACAGCTGTACAGTTGTTCACAGATTCTCCACTTTCCCTTGCCCCTCCAAATGACAACACCACTTTGACAAGACGATTTTGCAGGAGGCGACCCGATCGTGTGTGAGGGATTGCACACTGACTCACCCGCCCTATCACTTATATCAACAGCGGTCTTCAGCCTTTATTCAGCTTTGTCTGCTCACATCCCATCGTTCGTATTCATGCCCTCACTTGTGCCTCATCTGCGACAATGGAACGCAGGACAACCACAATGAGAAGCAATAGGGACGAGCGCAGGACGATGACGACGAAGTTGAGCTGGCGGAGCATGATGACACAGAATGCCACCTGTCCGACTATTTGACTATGACGAGTCAGTGGTCGGATGTGGATGAGCAGGTGGAGTGGTGGCTCTCGCCACCCTCCCAGATGGTATCCAACACTTCCGCGTCGTCGGCGGTCAACAGTGACTCCGTTGCCGGCAAGACAACTGTCAAGCACGCGACAGACGGCAGGGGTAGAGGCAGATGTGGAGAGAGAAGGATGAGTGAGAAATTTGGATGTGATGAGTAGACTTCAGGAGGAGATATGCAAGACATCCTGGTGAGTGACTGGACTATTTGTGCCATTGCACGATAAACCAATTTAGTTAGCCCACCACACAGAGTATGGCTTAGTAATTTAATCGGGATCTTATCTGCTGTGCACGTTATTGCAGGGCCTCAAACTGAGACAATCTCAACAAGGAGAAAAAAGTGAGTAGGCAGTGCGAGAGGCAGGTGGTTGAGCAGCCAGCATGCAAATTGCGAAGTATGCAGTCCGAGCAACGCACCCACCTTCGCTCTTGACGGAACTAAGACGAGGTAGAGTAGGACGAACTAAAGCGACAGTAAACAGATATAGAGGGAAAGTGCTCATTAACACAAGCTAAACTATGCCAAAACAAGTGTTGATTTCAAGTATGGTGTTACTTGGTCACAGTCAGGCTAGTCTGTGCCACTCTGGTCTAGGTCATGAATCTTTGCATCATTTAATCATGTCATAATCGAAGATGAGCTCGGTAGGCAGATAAAGGGAACTTACCAAAAGAGTGCTGGCTGAGAATGAGATAGGAAGAGGAGGAGGCAGGGGCGGATGTAGAGATGAGGGAAAGTGAAATGTGAGGGAGCCAGAGAAGCGAGAGGTTTGCGTGGCACTAATGAGAAAAATAAAGGCAAGTAAATGAAGTTTAGGCAACTACTCACACTCCTTTATCAGGTGAGTTGAATGCATGAAACGCGCACGATGGGGCATAATGCAAGATGCAGTACCTAAGAGCATATCGAGCGTAGTGTAAAACGAAGGAGACACTCACCAAGGACGCGTTGGGGCGGGGTGTGGAAAAGGAGGAGTAGGCAAGTGGGCTCCCACCCCTTCATTTCGATGACCCTATCGGACCTAGTTTCTATGTGTACACCATGATCCATAATGCCTGAGAGGAAGAAAGTGAAGGCCTCTTTAAACATGGCGTGGAGTTGTTCCGGCTCGATTGTGAGGACCGAATTAGGGTGTCGGGGTTGACTTTAATGGTAACGTATGAAAGCGCCACTGAATGTGAGGCACACACAATTGACTAGGTGGCCCTCTCAGTCCACATTAAACTTATTTATCCAATCCTCTCAAAATCCAGCCTAGGTGGCCAATCTAGTCCGTGACATTCCAGTGCAATCTAGTCTAAGCTAGCTAGGCATATTCTCGAGTACCGTGCTGCTGTGCTATCAGTATATCTGCTGCTGATGCTGCTGGTGCTGCAGAAAACGGAAAGACACTCAAAGATAAAGGAAATCCTGGGATGCATCTGTGTCCTTTCAATTTTACATGTCACACTTCCAAAATCACAAAGTGCAAATTTAAAGGTTGAAGGCCAAAAGAATTGCAGTTGCCAATGTGTTTGCATTCCCCTGAATTGATTGAACCTGAAAAAGCAGAACAACTCACAATTCTTCATAGAGATAGCCCCCTCCTTTTTGTAACATTTCATCACCACAAGATAACAGTGCCAGTAACAGAAGTTCCATGCAAACAGGGAGAGGAGGAGGACAGCGCCCACATCTGTGATATTGTGCAGCCACACTTATTATCGGGGAAGGGAGGAGGGGCTAAAGAATGTTACTGCATGGATCGGATTAATCCCACCCCTTGGTGGCTAGGCGAGTTGCTTATTAAAAGACGCAACCATTTTACTGATTATCAGCAACAACAGAACAGAACAAATGAGATCAGGTTAGAGAAGCAAGAGGGCGAACAAATTATTCGAGCAATCATTTTAACAAAAATCAGTCTGTCAATCGGTTGGTCTAATAGCAAAATCGTTGTTTGGCAAATCAGTTTGAGAATCAAGAGATCAATCAGTGAGATTAAGATCGCAAACAGCGATGGCAGCAGTAGCACAAAGAAAATAGCTAGCAAAGACACCCCCCCCCGGTTGTTTGAACCACTAGAATGGGGGAAGAGGAGGAGAAGGAGGAGGCATTTTACCTTGGGTGGAAAGTACGTTGGCATAGTAAAAAAGGAGAAGGAATGAAGAGTGCAAACCTACTGAAAGGCGCAGGTGAGTCAGAGAGAGTAGGTGATGGGCTAGGAGGAGAGAAGCGCAGCAAATGAGCTCCCGATTGAAGCATTAAGACAAGCACTGGATGACTGGCAAACTGACTTGGTTCCACGAGCAATGGCACAAATGGTAGTTGCTTACCAGAGCTTGAGTTGTAGATTGCCTGGCAGTTTCCCTCTCGCAATCCTCTCATCACACCCGTGTCCTCCACTTCTTCTCCTTCTCCATCGCTCTCCACATCCGGTTCAACCTCTGTCGCCTCCTGAGTGCTGGACATTTGGCTTGCTGGCAATGGAGTCACAGTGGTAAGCGATAACGACACGGAAGAGTTGGACACCATCCGGGAGGGTGGCAGGTGTCACCACTCCGCCTGCTCATCCATATCCGACCACTGACTCGTCATAGTCGAATAGTCAGACAGGTCGCATTCTGATTCATCATTGGCCATCAACTCAACCACGTCCCCGTTTCTCCCTGTTGGCAATGTACTGCGTCCAATTGCCCGGAGTGAGGCCTGAGTGACGGCTGAAATGTGGATTGGCTGAACGTGAGCAGAGGAAACTGAAAAAACCTGAAAACCACCATAACTGCAGGAGGTAATGCAGTAGAGTCAGTGTAAAATTCACTTATGCACAAGCGAGTCGCCTTTCGCGAACGTGTCATGTCGAAGCCACTGTCGCCGATACGCGGGGCACGGGGGAGCGGAGGATCTTCGAACAACCTTACGACAATTCAACATTCCTAAAAGTGCGAGCGGGGCATAATGCAAGATGCAGTACCTAAGAGCACATCGAGCGTAGTGTAAAATGAAGGGGACACTCACCAAGGACGCGATGGAGCGAGGTGCGGAAAAGGAGGAGTAGGCAAGTGGACTCCCACCCTTCATTTCGAGGAGTCTATCGGACCTAGTTTCGACGTGTACACCATGATCCATAATGCCTGAGAGGAAGAAAGTGAAGGGCTCTTTTAACATGGCGTGGAGTTGTTCCGGCTCGATTATGAGGACCGAATTAGAGTGTCGGGGTTGACTTTAATGGTAACGTATGACAGCGCCTGTCAATAAAGGCAGGTGATCTTGAGGAAAGCTGTGTGTAGCTGCGCTTGTGGAGGCGAGGTAAAAAGGCAAATTTGGGCGTTGTTTAGCTTGTGTGGAGGGCTTCGCTGCCCTCTAAGCTTCTCATGGTGTCATTCAAGCCTTATTCCAGTGACGGTGAATTCCTTTGTGCTCCTGAAGAGAGGAAGATAATTGGGGGAGTAGGGAGTGGTTTGGAGCAGTAGGAAAGGGAACAGCATAGTACAGCCTCGACATTATGGATATATGAGAGGAGGTATTACTGGTTTGAGTGATGCGCCTTGATAAATTCTTCTTCCTAACAAGCTTCCATTAGTTCGTCTAGGTTTTGCCTTTATCTTCCTTTGGTGGAAAATTTCGGCAACTTGGGTGCTCTTCGTTATATGGCTTCTCATTGCGACTTTGAAGCCAAAAATGGTCAATCGAGCGTGACCAAATAAGTAGTGGAGTGCTTTATTCTAGGCTGAGTTAAGTCTGGTCCCATGATAAGTGGTGTTTGGGCGCCTAAGTTTCCTGCTGGATCTTAAGACCCAACAAACAGGTCATGCTGTTTTGTGTGGATGCTGCCTACTGCTCTATATAGTCGTAAACTCCCCTCTCGGTGTGGTCGCAAGATGTCTAATTTATGAAGGCGTGTTGTCCGTATCTGCTAGAATGAGGTAATCAGGACGAAGCTTTCAATGGGGTCATTCAGGTGGGTTTAACTGATGCTTCCGCTCCTGGGATCGGTGAGACGGGAGCAGGGTGCATTAACAATTGGATACTTTTTAGTTCATAACGTGGTAGCAAGGGTATAGTTGGTCATTTAGAGAGGTGAAGTTGCATTCATGAGTACTTTCTCCTCAAAATTCACCGTCCTTACCTTCTGCCTATGTGAAGAGCCGTAGTCGGTGGCAACTGCATTAAATTGTCCTGACTGCAGCTATTCTACCCAATTGACTTGGCACTTAATCACCCATACAACGCGTTGTAGATGCCTGCATTCATGCTCCAGAAGCTTTGAATTGGCATTCTTGACATATGTACTCAGAGCAAAATGCAGTCAAATGGATCAGAACGCATCCTCTTTAACGCGAAATGTATCGAAAAGGGAAGTAAATAAAAAGGTGATGGCGGAAATCGCGAAGAAGAACGATGAGGAGATCGGCCTCTTTGATTAATGGTAATTCTCGAACAGTCTCCTTTTATTCCGCGCATTCTGACCCACTTTCTTCTCACTTCTGCGTACAATGTTGGACATCAAATGCTAAGCTTTAACCACAATTGCTGCTAAACATTCATTGATGCAAACCAAAAAGAGATCAAAGAAATAAAATTAAGCACAGGCTGGCAGAATGAAATACTGTTGGTACATCTCCTAGCAGATCTGAATCAATAAACACTTTAACGAATAGAAAATTCCATGCATTTATTTATAACAATAGCAAGCTCTGCTCTCGGAAATCGAGGGCGCTATATCAGCACCACACCACTAATCTTAAATGAAATAGTATTCTGAATAGGCTTTGCACTCGCCATTGTTGAGTAGTTTTTGCAACGAAAAATAGCAACAAGAATGCAACATTTCATGCAAATAGGCATTGTTGCAATGGGTGAACATGATCAGAAATATCCTAAAGCTAACTTGAAGGCGATAGGAGACATGATACAGAGATGGAATATATCGTAGAACTTGTGAATGCCAACAAGGCCGAAGGAGAGCTAACCAGCACTCGGCACTCGGTGCCCAAAATGATACCTTCCCAAATAATGGAGCTACACAAACCACTTAGATGTATCCTGTACTCCCTTTACTCCAGCTTCTTCGCTGGTCATCTGCCTAAGCAAGTGTTAGGGTCGGCCATCACAAGACAATTGAAGGTGTAATAGAAACCCATACAAGTCAACAGCACCAGTCACTGGAATCTCATGAAACTGCGGAGTCGCTTGACGTTGATGTCATCGATGCCTTTTAGCGGGTGTTAAAAAGCTAGAGTTCCGTCCGTTCCGCATTTTGCTCGCTCTTATTCTCTCTTCTTTCTTCTTTCCTCACAGTTAACCTAATTTAATTCATTCTCGCTTAAGCACATGCATTTGTACCCATCCCACTCTCTTCCTATTTCGGTAGACAGTCATCAACGCATCTTAACTTTATCCCCTTGCCTGTCCCTACTTCACGTAGTGACATCACTCTCCTCTCACGTCCTTCGCAGTCTTCTATTTTATGCGTGTGGCGCTATTGAGACTCTATTCTTTCGCCTTAACTTAAGTCATTAGAAAGTTATTATGAACACTTGTGGGATTACACGCCTTTACGACTGGTCATCATCCTGAGGCTAGAAGATTTTCTCAATAAAAATCATACTATAGCTGTGCTTATCTACTACGAAAATGTCAAAATCAATTCTCACATGTGCCTTAACAGCCATCCCCTCGTGTTCGAATTTCGATAGCTGGCTAACAGGTTAGCACCAAAGTGGAAAGTGCTGCTTTTAGAACTCTTGCTCTGGTAATCAGCTTTCCACAAGCTACTCAAGCCTCATATATTTGCTTAACACTTTAGCAGACTCAACTAATAGCTCAGCTAATGCCGCCTCAAATACACTCGTGCTAAAGTAGTTTTCCGATCATCAAAACAATTAATCGCGAATTCTTAAGAAGAACGTTAAACATCAGAGAATGTGAGATTAGATGCATAATTTTAAACAAGGAGTGTAATACTTANTAGCCGTTGCCTGATGTATGAGGATTCACAGACTGCTCGTTTTTGTAAAGCAGCCCTTTCAGTTTGCTGAAGAAGAGGTAATAGTGTTAGGTGACAAAACTGGTCCCGTCTTACCAAAGCATCTTCTAGCTAAACCCAGTGTTAAAAGTTGCTGGTCCCGATCGAAAACCTCGTGAGGACATGGCTGTAAGGCACTTTCATTGCGTTCGTTGCACACAACTCCACTTACAGAAGAGGTGTCAGCCATCCACCGAGACTGAAGTGCACGCAGAACATGCACAAGCCTGACCACCGCGCTCTTCACATAGGAAAGACAAGCAAATATTTTGCACTATTAAAAGGCTCACTAAAGCTGTAGGAGGAGCAGTTGCATTTCTGCTAATGAATGCTGCCAGTGCTAGACTACCACGCTCTAGTTAAGTGAAATGCACTTGAGTCGCTCGCCTTTGTAAACACAACATGTTTGAAGTTGACATTGAGCCATTACACTTCCTTTAGCAAGAATTCATCCTAAATATTTCGGTGACACAGTAACACCGACTCCATAAGCAATGGCTTGGTTTTATGAGGATGTAAACAAGCTAAATATTGTTGATTGATTCTCAGACCCAGTCCACATTCCTGGCAAGTGATGGTCAGATCTGCTGAGGAGCCGATGCGATTTACTAATCATTGTGTTTTGGGAGCGTCCGAGGCAGAGGTGGAGGAGGTGGTAATTAACATTCCTGTGATGTCGTGGCGGTGTCGCTGTGAGTGAGAGAGATTGGAAAAGAAAAGTCAAGGGTGTGAGTATAGGAGATAGGGATTGCGATGATGAGTAGAATCATAGT
This sequence comes from Taenia saginata, assembly GCA_001693075.2. NCBI lineage: Eukaryota > Metazoa > Platyhelminthes > Cestoda > Cyclophyllidea > Taeniidae > Taenia > Taenia saginata. Next base: position 32,057 of record LWMK02000204.1, read on the forward strand.
GTAGGCGCCCTCTTCGATGGTGTGCCCGGTTTGCCAGGGAGCTTGTCTAGTTTTGAAACCGATAGCAGTGTCCTGCTACCAAATACACATTGATAGGAGAAACGAGTGGATATTAAGCACAATGGGGACATCTTCCTTCGCTTCACCTACTCCTCCCGTTTTGACTTGCGAGCGCACACGAAAGCGAGTAGCTGGCAGGGCATGTCAAGTGAGAGAGCAAGGAAGTGCATAACCGCTCGCACATCATGTTCCGCCGAAAGTTGACCTCAAATTGCAGGACCGAGTCTCCAGCACTCACAACACAGCTGCCTTGTGGCATCATTAGAGATGACATTCGCAGAAAGTGGTTTGAGTAGAAGTACTAAGCGCGACTTTACAGCGGCTCAGTGGTCTCGGGGTGTGATTCACGCTTTGAGTGCACGAGGTCCCGGATTCAAATCTCGGCTCAGCCCGTGNTTACTAAGCGTGGCTTCAGAGCGGCTCAGTGGTCTAAGGGTGTGATTCGCGCTTTGGGTGCGCGAGGTCCCGGATTCAAATCTCGACTGGGCCCGTGTGCTTTGCTCCCTTTTCCGTTTCGCCCTTTATTCAGTGCACAATGGGCACGGCTTAGCATGACGTGTACCAGGTGATGGGAAGTGGTTTGCCGTGTATGCTCCGGTAGGGATGGGATTGGCACGACTCTGCTTCGCGTTAGGACGGGCTGGGCAGGGCCTGGTGCGGTGACATGAGTAACTGCCGCATAACTTGCTCTTCTGGGTTGTGCTAAAGCCTAGTTAAGAGGTAGTTGGAGAAAGGCGATTTTATTGGTTCTAGTTTGTAGTTTGCGATTAGAGAGTAAGCCTGCTAGGGCGGGCTCGAATGCCGCCGCNTTTCGCAAAAGTATTGTCTCTGCGAGGAAGAGTGATAGAGTGATGAGGACTGTCAGATTGTAGAGGGTTACGACCGGAGCGTTTAAATGGATTATAGGGTTCTTTACAACTGTTCAAGCACCTATTCCTATAGAAGGGCTTTTGGAATGCCAAATTGGTGGTGTAGAACACGCCAGTGAAGTCGAAATTTAAATAGCAAAAAAAAGCTTGCATGGAACTCAATTATGCGCATAAAGTTTGGCGACCCTTTGTACTGGTGCACGACTGAATATGTTCCTACTGCTCTTCTAGGTGACGCGTTGAGAAAGTCGTCTTAAAGCTCATCTGCTACGGTGTAATAATCGTCAGCAGTCGCCGAAGTGGAACCGAAAGAGGGATGGACAGAAAGGTGGTGTATTTTTCGATTCCAAGTGGCATGGATGTGGCGATATTTATAAGTGGCTGTGATTATGCCTTTTAGGGACTCTTAGGTGGCGAAACTGTTGCTAAGATCCCACACAGTTGCTTAAAGGGAGGCTTAGTCGCTTTCTTCTTGAATGCGCAAATCGGTGGCAACATTAAAACGGCCAACAAAGTCGCCCGTTTCCCTTCTATCCACACCACGCTTTCGCGAAGTACTAGCTACTTAATGCAATTGAGTAGCATGACTCCACAAACCAAGGTACTCAACGCGTTAGGGAGCGGTATTTTAGCGTGGGTTGATAGAAGTCCGAATTGGCAACCGAATGTGATGTTTGTTTCAATTAAAGTCGTGCCACTCTTTAAGGACCCCCTAGTTAATTTAATGTTTGTTCTGTAGCATGCATTCTCGTTTCCATGCATGCGAGTAGCTTCACACGCATGTGCTGACGTTTAATTTTGCAACGCATCCATCGTATTTGCTAGAATGTGACGGTAATGGCGGTGGCCATTGGTGAGCATATGGATGCATGAAGTGGTTCAATGCAATGGCAGATCCCAAGGCGAGCAAGGTAATGGAAAATCTGTGCAGCTTAAGTAAGTTACCATCCCCATGTGCAAGCTGAACTCAAATGCACGTATGCTGGACTCATTCGGTTTAATGTGGTTGTGGCTAGGATAGAGATAACTGGTTCTGCCATCCAGCATAAAGTTATGAAATGTAGATGCTGTGGCGAACTGCAACTGAGGAACCTCGGAATGTGTGTCGAATCGGAGTGGAAGGCGAATGTATATTTTTAACAATATATTCTTGGCGGAGTCGTGGATAGTATGTGCGTGGATGCAACCAGGCCCTATTACAATCGCACTTTTATAAACGTTAAAAAATCTACAACCCTCTGTTTATTTTCACGGCCTCAAGACGTATTTTAACATTTTTGGGTAAAATTTAGCGCTATTTCCAACAAATTCTAGCAGTTGTTTCTTGTTACTTCAGAGAAAACCACCTTATTGATTTTGGGGAAAATTTAAGAAAGCTTGTAATTATTAGGTACCGTGACCAAATAGTGGTGCAGCAATTCCCCAGATTCTAATGGTCTTAACTCAAGATGTACTATTAAATGCATTCCGACAAGGCTTTCACTTTGCTTCGCGTGTTTAGCATATCTAGGATTCCGTATTCCTCAACATTAAGCCAAACTACCCAATTAGCATTTACTCGTTCAGTTCTTCATCGAATAAGAAAACTTTGAATGATGCGACAATTTTGAATGAGTTATTAGTCAAGGTTTTACCAACAACTGGCATGTTCTATTCACCATTCAAAAGACGCGAGAAAATAGGCAAAAGACCGAAATAAAAGTGTAGATGAAAATGTACAATTGATTTATATAATACATAAAGAAAATTCTCGAGAAAACAGATGAAAATATATACAAAAATAACGAATAAAATCCACAAACGATAAAAAAGTAGACGCCTACAAAGCACAAGTTAAAACAATAATTGGACTCTTTCCAAAATGTGGCATAAAAGGCAAGAAAGAGTAACCTTAAAAGACCAAAGAGAGTTGCGGTGAAAATAAAAGGATGTGGCTTAGAGAGCCCCAATGAGGCAACAAAAATAAGGCGGAAAAAGCATGGCAAAATACTGCAGACTATGCATTAAAAAAGGCAAAATAATAGGCAGATAGGCGGTGGTGGTGTGTGTGTGTGGTTTGGTTGGCCGTGGTGGTGGGAGGGTGGAGGAAGGTGGTGAGGGCCAACATCAGCCAGGGAGGGAGGCGTGGGAGAGTGGCGCTCGCGCAACCGCCCGCGCGGCAAGAGAGAGGAGGAGGGGCGGAGGTGGTGGTGGAGAGTGGGCAAGGAGAGGAGAGGAGAGGGTGGGAGGTGTGAAGCGAAGCCGACTCCAGCGTCCTTACCACTTGGTTGACCGGTTTTCCTCTTCTCTCTCTTTTTCATCCGCATGCATATTTTCCTGTCTACCCTTTGTTCATCTCTACTTGTCGCTTTGAATACAGGACGTTTTTTACATGCAACCCTTTCCTCTATGGCGGCCTTGCCCATTCTTGCCGTTCCTGTTTTTCTTCCCTTTCCTCTATGGCGGCCTTGCCCTTTCTTGCCGTTCCTGTTTTTCTTCTTACCTGTGCGTAGTTTCCTCTTTGCTTTTGGTTTTGCTTAAATAGGTAAATCCTTGATGATATGCTAGTACTAAGATCCGTCTCGCTGTCAGGCTCTGTCTGCAGTACCTAATCGTCTGTTTATATTGATGCTTATAAGCATTTGCCGGGAAAATGAGCAGCAGCATTGCAAATGTGCATCCACTGATAATCAAAATAATCTATGGGGATGGAAACACCCTGCATTTTTCCATCAATCCTTTTACACTACAAAAATGCAGTACACGGAACTATAACACCCTCCGAATTTAAATGTTATGCGGGTAACATAGTTGAACTTGAGGGCAATTTGGTTGACAAATATGTAACATGGGAGTCATTGAGACGTGACTAAGCCAGTGATCTTGTGGTTTCAGTCAGCACTTTGAGGTCAATAAAGAAGCACACCAAGGCTGGTAAGCATCGCTTTACTCCAACAAACGTGTAAAATTTACAGTGTTCTAAAAAAGAAAATAGGGCCTCGTGAGAGATGGGTGGTCAGAATCTCCAAAGGCAGAGACGATTTCAGAGTCTGATCTCCAAATGTGCACCAATTCTCATTAACACTATTTGATTAATCAACCACAACAATTAGCTTGAGGGCATGGTGACTTAGAGTGCAGGAAAAGAACACTGAAGAAAAGTGGTCTCTCAAATAACGTGAGTGCGTGAAAGCCATCTCCAGGTCATTGGGCTTCACACCTACCTCAGGTTGATCCATCGTCGCACGCGAAATTCAGCATCGTGGAAGAAGAAATTGGGATTTTTTCCCAAATCATAAATCCTTTATTCTGTCATGCCAAAAACCACTTGCTTTTGGTGTACATGACACACCATTTATCTAATCTTGCGATTCTGTTGCACTAAGCACTACACTGATTGAATGAAATTATCTATTTGAGTGGCAAGAACCTAAATGAAAATGGGCATACGTAGGAGAGGTGAAAAGTATCCTTTCCAAGGGATATAGTGAAAAAGGCTCTGCCATGCTCTAAGGAATGCATGAGCACCAAAATTTTCTCTTTTTCTTTGCCCTGACTGTTGCAGTCATCATTACTGACAAGCCCTCTTCGAAACCACAACTATGAGCTGCGGCCTAGGTGGCGTGAGCCAGTTTGTTGCGTCTCATATCCCGATCTGAAAGTGCCAATGATCCCTACGAGTTTACAATGAAGCCAAATAACTTAGGGACAGAATTACGGTCATCACTGATCTCCAAGTCTTTTCTCTTACATTCTAGAACACATAATTTCTTACTACAATGATGAATTGCCAAAGGATTGGTGCTGTTTGCATGCTAGGGTAGAGAGACGCGTCTAGTCATGCCTACTTCACCTGAGCCCACTTCAATGCGTCTTTAGTTGTTAAGCGACGGGAAGCTCACAGTTTTGACCCTATGCGTCTGCTACCTATTTCATAACCTCAACGTGAATTATGAAGATGCATAAAGATGATCAAGGCATGGGTGTGGCAGGGGGATTAGTGACTCACCCCTCAATATAAGCGTGGAAGCTGCAAATGTAGGTTGCCGATGGGTGTTTCTGATCCTGCGCCTTCGGAACTGCCTGCCCCTAACTAGAGGGAGAGTGGGTTGGCTCGACCCCTCCAAGACTAGCGACGAAAAGTATTTGCCCTGCTACAAGTAATGAGAGTGTGGGGTAATGCAGCTGAAAAGGAGGGAAAGGAAAGCGAAGCGATCAATAGGGAAGCGAATGCAAGTAAACAAATTCCCACATTGAACCAGCAGATTCATATGTTCAAGCATCTATCCGCGTCTGTTAAATGAAAATGATTAATAAGATAAAGCTGCAACGCTTACTATTGCCACACAGACCTTTCTTAATGGACCCATTTATAAGTACTAACATTAGAATTAATACTTTGCTGACACGTAAAATGAACAAAGGGGTAAAAGCTAGATAATTTGACAAGTGGGGAGAGAGAGTAATGTCATAGCTAACCCTCAATTTATACGCATTCCGCCTTTAACCTATGCATTGATCCACTCGCCTTCTTTGAACGGATAAAGGGGGAACGGTGAAGAAATAAAAGGGCGCACAGTGGTAAACCGAAAAGTAGCGGAGGAGGGGCATATAGGGTACCTGGGTTGTGGAAAGGATAATGGTCCAGAGAATCGCGATGAGCAGTAGGTCTAGCATTGATGTGGCACGTGTTGCATGCAGCGTATCATGTTGTCTATTGTAGCTTCGTGCCTCTTGGCCCCGAGAATAATGTTACTATATTAATCTTAGTTTGGATATGGCGCCATAGGTCATGTGCTTTCGCGCTCTTTCGTCCTGGCTAAACGCTCTCTAGAGAAGAGATCGGGGGCAGCATGCTCTTCTCCGAATCCATCCAACTTCGCATAGCACACGGTCACTGCACATCTTCCACTTCCAAATAAACACGTCTATGGATGTGGCAAGTTGGCTCTTTAGCGAGTAAGCATTGCTGGACACGGCGCCGCTATTGGTGAAATGAGTGCTTAGATAGTGAGGCGTGAACATATCAAGCAGCCAGTCCTGCTCACCTTCATTTGTACATTGCCATTTTAGAACAAAGCACATGCAGATGCAAAGAAGTGACGATCTCGAGACAAAGGTTTTATCTGGGTTCCCGCTAGAACATTAGGTGGGGCTCTCAAATAGTTGGACTACCAGCGGGAGCTGAAGTACCGATATAGCGATAAATTCGTAAGTGCATGTTATGTTTTCTACAAAAGTCAACTTAGATTGTACGCAAAATTCTGGTTTTGACAACAATTATGTTTACGAAGCAGAGATATTGATAAGGGATCACTAAAGTTATTGTCGATTGATGGGAGCCTATGTAGGGTAAATGATGAAGTATGGGGCAGTCCTTGTCGGCTGTTGTCATAATTCTGACTACTTAAAGGCCCAGATGCAATACTTCGACAAAAAATGCAGGCACCGTTATTTCAACAGTTAGTAAGGTTCTTAAACTTTGCCTCGCGGTGATCACTGCAGAAAGATTTACAAAGGGACTGTCAGATTTTTCCCTTAGTCACAAAATCTATTATCAATTAGACCATGAAGATCGAAGTGTTCAGGCGAATACTGCTAGATAATGGGCCAATCGTTTAACGCCGTTTACCAGCTTTTGCTGCAATACTCGCTACCGTTGTCGTTTAAATAACCTGTGAATACGTGCGAGGCGGATTGCCTTCAGCCTTTGACGGAACACGAGACGCAGGTGGGAAAGGGTGGACTTCCATCAGCTCTGCAATTAAGGTTGTGTGACGGCTTGTTGGTTACCCTGGAAGCTGACTGTGTTAGGTGGATGAATTCGTACCAAAACGAACAGCTAGATTCGTTAATGAAAGAACCTATGCTGGATCGGGAGGGTAGATAGAAAGCTCTCTAACACGACTGCTGCAAACAGTCCCATCTTTTCAATGGGTAGTTATGACAAGGAGACGTAAGCCGCCTCTTGCAAGATTACGTAGACTACCAATGTGGGCTATAGCCTCAGGTTAGCATTTTCGAATGAATCAAATTAAAATGCTCGGTCGCTCAAACCACCCTTGCAAGGATGATGGTGGGATACATTGTATCCACTCAGTAAGGCTGCATTTAGAGAGTGGAGTAGGAAAGCGAGGCAAGTACCAAGAAGATCGACAGGCATTAAATGCTTCTTATTCTGAAAGCAAGGTTTATTATTTTTTGCCTCAAACTTCCTACAGCACAGCTCGAATAACATGAATAATCAAGTGTTTACCAATTTTGACCTAATGGCCACTGATCCATGGAATCTCATACAACGGAAACCTAAACGTGTCTTTATGCATTTACTGTGGGTGACGAATTTGTTGGCAATGGTTACCACATAATCGTCAAAATCGGTATTCTTTTCCGTGGCTCTGTACCTTCATCCTACAGTGACGCACTCGCATTTTATTGGGTTCGCAAAGCCTGTGAATGAGAAATTGGCCTGCCCATTTCCAGCTTTCTCCTTGAGTCTAACGTCTTAAATGAATCTGTTGAACTTAGGGCGGACAAAGTCATTTTGAGCAAAATAGTTATCGCCTTTCTGTAGCGTGCTATATGATTAGTTTATTCAGGCTCGTTTTCGTCAGTGAGAATCTCTTGAGTCGAGCAAAGGTGAGCAGCATTTTCTCTTTTTCAAAACCGTGTTAACTCATCTTTACGTCACTATTCTTCTACTTTTTCCTTGTGTCTTCACTGGATTTTACCACAGTTTTAATTTGCCCTTGGTTTTTATCCTAGTCCCTTATAACCTCGCCCTCTTGAAGAGTAATGAGGACAGAAGGCTGGTTGGTGAAAAAAAACATTAATTGTTATCAGCATCATGTTGACGAACTTAATTGATGCTTCTCTTTGAATTCAGACTGTCGTGCGTTTCTACCTGAGCTTTTAATCGCAGGTAAGGATGGCTACGTGATTTGTCAGTTGCACGCTGGATTAAAACTGGATTGGTGTGTGCTAGGAGCGCAGCTTCTCTTTGTCGTCATAAATCCTCACTGTGGGTCTGGTTTTGGCCTCGTGAGTTTGCAAAAAAAGTGGCGATAAATAATTTCGTATGGACGGTCCGGGGTGCTATTCACGTTTGTTTGGTGACGCCCTCTATTATTAAGACTGAATTGAAAGGCGCTGCATCCACCCAACACGCAATGAGGAAGTTAATTGCGAATGTTGAGCCAACCTATGCCCTAAGCTCGGAAGGGTGTCTGTGTGATGGGATCTCGATGCAGATGTGGGTTATTCAATAATGCCCAACTTTCAAGTGACAATTTTTGGCTGGCTTACGGTCGCTATCCTTGGTTCTGATTTTGTAACTACTCTTCGATACCTCGTTGCGGAACACTATCATCCACTTAATTCCCTTCTTCACACGATGCTTTACTAGGACTCTACTTTCCTTACAGACCAAGAGTGCGATGTGACAAAGGCAGTGATAGGCACCTCATTGCTAAACCTACTACCCTCTACTACCTCCAGCCCCTTGCTGCAGAACTAACTTTGCCACCACCAACCCAATAGTCCCCTCAAGAGCTCAGTCACCTCCTCCTGCCACTGGATCGCACCCAGCGTTCACCCAGGCGAGGTATAAAGGCTTAAATTTGCCCGCCTTTGACGTCGTTTCTCTCGCTGCAGTGATGACACTACCCCTGTGCACTTTGTTTCAAACGGCGCAGACCCATTACACCATGAATGCGTGATCAGCGAATGCTGCCACCGAACTTGTGATGGCACCTGAAAAAGGGAACACTACAGCTGATAGCTCTGTTACATTTACTGCTTTTCCGTCGTCTGCTAGTGAGGATGTAGGCCTGGTCGCGCAGGCTCTGGAGGTGGCGGAGCCTGCTCACGTGTTTCGTACCCTTTTTTGGTGCCCTACAGGAATGCAGGAAAGAGAGTTCAGAGCTCTTGCTTTTCCGAAATGCAAGTTCCTCTTTCCTATAACACGCATTGATCGAATCGAATTTGATCTTTTGGGCTGATCGGCAGTCATCATAGGTTTAATCTTGAATCTACAGTTTTCGAATTTCCTTTACTTGGCCGGAAGTTAAAAAATAATTGCTACAAACTGACTCTGCCTCGACGTAGCCTGAGATTTTGCTTTACCAATGCTGTGTCGTAGTGGCTGCGCGGCATGTGAAGATCCAAGCCCCGCGCAAGTTGTCCTTTCACAGAATTAGTGAGCCTCATTCGCTAAGATTGTAAATCGTGACTGATTTTCGATTGTCGAATATGAGCGGTTGCATTGTACAACAAACTCGTGTTTATGTAACCCGATAGGGTACCTTAGATTGACTGGACCTCACAATTCGTGATTAAACACTTTGAGTTGCAGTCTTCCTCATTTTTGTGCCACGTCTGTGATACAAACTGCTGCTAGAAATTCGCCCACATCATGCAAACTACCCTTTATCATTTGTAATTTTGCTGACACCAAGATGCAGGGTGCTCGACAGTGCATACGGTTTCTGATGTGAGTCGTTATAGCACTTGTTCCCATTGATACCAGTGGCCGGAATGTATGCCATTAATTATGACAACGTGTGGCAAAAGGAGTGAGGGAGGATTTGCTTCGAGAGTGATTGCATACAAAGGCCCATGGACGGGGAGAGAACAGTCAGATCTCTCTAATAAAGACTTTACCGGAGGGAACCATTGCTGATAAGTGTGGAGTAGCAGGTTCTCTCAGTTATTCAGTAAAATAACTTTTGTCGATCACCGCAGCACTATATGACTCTACCAAAAAAAGTAGAGAATCCAAAGCTGCTGCCACTGATTCTGCACAAGTTCCACCAGTAGCTGTCAGCAGTGTAAGACGATGGACCCAAATTGCCAGCTAGGCTGCAGCAGTGGAGGATAGGTGCCGGTTGATGTGGTTCTGTGACGAAATGTGAGGGCAGTGATGAAGAGACAAATGGCGAATGACAGGATGATTTCCTAGCATTAATGCATTGGCAAGACAATTTTTGCATCACCAACTTCAGTTGGATCTATTTCATTCCCTACGTAAGGGCGGTGTAACAATCCCTTACCTTCCGGACGGATGTGGGCACTCGCAGTACACTTGATGCAAACTAAAACGTCAGCCTTCAAATATCCGAGCAATGATTTGTTAAAGCCAATGCACGGTCAAATGTGCCCATTTAATGCTAGTACCTGGTGACATTGGTTAAAAACATCTCTCGTTTAATTGCAGGGCATGTCTTTGGCTTCTTATGTCTACCGGAGTTCCCTTCACCTTACAAAACGCCAATATCTAGTGCTTCTTACAATTGCGGCTAAGGGTCAAGGCTGGTAGCAGTTACAGCGTGGAGCGAAAATTACGCATTTAGCTTACCATATTATGCAATATGTGCAACCTCTTCACCATTTTCAGATACCTTTGTGATAGCTACAAACACAAACAAATGGACTTTAGTAGGAATAATAAAATAGGAGGTAGATGTCGATAAATTTTTAATTTGACGCTTTAAGCAAGGGGCAGAGAAGTGGACCATAAGCGGAAAAACATAAATGGGTGCCAGAAAATCGGCACCAGCTTGCGTGAATTGGCACTTCTTGAAAAATTACTTGGAACTTCACGAGTCTTTGAGTAGGAGCACTTGCCTGTCGGCTTTTTCTGACAAATAACATTTGGTTTGATTTGGAGGAAATCAGTGGAAGCCTATCGCTTGTGGAGTAACGCAGCTTCCAAATTCTCATAGGAGACCATATCGAGAACTTAAGCTTGACTTGGGTGCAGTATGCTCCACATTTGTAGCAATTGCTTAAAATATGCCTGCAGGTGTTTTGGTAAGCGAAACAACAGCGCGACACGAACTCTCGCCAGCGGTTTTTTGAGTTCGCTTAGGTGGTGCATTCCGGCGCCCACCAACAGATGTGTACGGGGCAGTCAAATTAGCAGAATATGCCAATGATTTTATAATCAACACTTTAGTGGAATACCTGGGTATTGTATAATTAAGTTATCACCAAACTGGAATCGGCAGTGATTCTTTCAGTTCTGAGGCATTTCATGGGGTTTCATGCGGCAGAAACACGCATGAACCTTTATTGGTTCATCGCGTGTCCTAATGGATGAAATTTTTGCGGTGCTATATCATTGGTAAATCCAGTATTTGCTCTTCATTTTTTCCAATGGTTCCATACGCGTATATGCCTTCTTTACTATTTAGTTACCAATTGCAGTTTACTGTCGTTTTCCTGATGGTGCTCTACTTGATGACGCTCTCTATTGCTTAACATACAGAATGGCGCGAACAAAGTAGCATTTTAGCAAAGAGCACAATTTTGCGGCCCATAGGTAGACTTAATCTGCATCTGCCTGGGCTTGTATTTGCAGGAGTTATTTTGCTCTTAAATGATAGGAATACCTGCACCTACCTTAAAAGTTTGCTTCATCGTATTATTTTGCCCTATGTAGGTCAGTTTGCATTGCCACTTCTGTGCTTATTAATGAAGTCGCTGATTAAAATTGCATTTATTCTTCTAGTGCACTTTTGCCTTCAGTCTTACATCACTAACCCTAAAAGGTGATTTTACACGAGAAATGAAAAATGCCATCTTTTGTTCAAAATTGCAAGACAATTTAAGATTAAGAGCATCGCATTCTCGAAATTAATCTGAATTGTAATGAATGAAGAAGGACTGACACATACCACATTTGACTACCTCATGAGTGCGAGAATAACTTCCCTACATTGTGCGAGTTACTGCATTCAACACCGAGATCGGCACTACAAGGGCACATAACCCGCATGCAAAAGTAAATGCACATAGGGCAATAGCTTCCCGGCTAGCCTCAACTTCTTAGAAAATGGCTCAGTTTAGCTGGTGAAAAAGTTACTGGCACCACAGCTTTTCGCCTCTTAGCCGAAATGCGGGATGCGAATCATTGGCATATGTGAATTCGAAATGCGTTCCGTGTGATTGTGGTGGACGTTACATTTGTAGCCAATCTAAGTTTAGTCATCGATGCTGTCGATTGTTGGCGAACCTGCGCAGTAGATGCTCCTCTGTGTGCAATATTTTGTAAGCAAAAACATAAACAAGCCGCCATCTCTCATGGACTTGAAAACCAAATTTAACCCAGTTGCTGACCTGTAAAGCATCTTGGATGACTGTATTGAAAGCAATTTATCCAAAGCGGACTCGAAGCCGTAATTCTCAGATTTGGAAACGGATGCTTGTTCCATTAGGCCACTGGAACTCGCTATTCTCCAGAATAAAGTAAAGCACGCATTTGCGAAATCCCGGTTACTGGCTCATTAACTTTAATCGCAGCCTTGGTGTTTAAGGGCCTACTTTCGCTACGCATAGATGAGGTCGTAAACGCAAACTCGATTTGGGCCCTGGATGATTGATGGTTACCGTTATCACTTACCTATTTCAAACACCACTTTCATTTCGCATTTGAGGAAGCAAACCTCTGTTGTCATTCCTTCCTCTCTTTTCACGACCATCTCCGTTGGAATCGGTGGTCACGCATTCGTAAATAGCTGCAACTGCTGGTTGTTAAGACTGGTTAAGTTAAGATCTTCTTCCACTATCATGGCGCAGCAGCAGCTGATTGAGATCTTTAATTGCACGTAAGTCTGGAGGGGAGAGGGGTCTCACTGCCTCCATTTGTGCACAAAGGAAGTGGCATCACCATGAAAGTTGGCGCAATGCAAAGTTGCAGCTCTCTAACTGGTTAGGTCATCATACGCATGCGAATACGTTTTAGATTGTGCGCAGACACACGAACACCGAGTTTTGCAATGATTGACATCGCATCATTTTAGTCAGAATCGAGGTAAAAATCACACGCTGTTCAAGAGCTGCCTTTCAAAAGCCATACTCGAGTTTAGTTTTTCCTCACTAGTCATATTAGTCACCGCATGGCCTAAGTTTGTCCATCATTTCCCGCTCCACAACACTTGATCCCAGGTATAACGAGCTGGATCGGGACTTTTGCATCTTATTATGCTTGCTAAATCCGCGTCATGGATGGTAGACACGACTACTCCAGGATACGAAGTTTGCGTTCCATTTGAGGAAGGATGACATGCACTTAGGTGTTGGGGAGGCATCCTACAAATCTTTATTTAATAAGACATTTCTATTAATGGTCGCATTTGAAAAAATAGGAGGTGGCCCCATATAAGAGCCATTTAAGAATTGGAATATCGGTCTTGGCACATCAGGTTAGTCTCTCGAAACATCAGGTTCATTTGAATGCCCTTTTAAACAAATAAACTACAAACTTATTGAAGGAGAAGCAAAATGAGGGAAGGACTCAGAAATTGGAGGGCAAATCGAAGAAGCTGGCGCAACTCTATTGGATTTGTTCAGGTGTTGCTTCAATTTAAGTTCAGTTCAAGGATGTAGTTATTGCTTCTCCGCGCTTGATCGGCATGCAAGTATGAGGACAGGTCCAACCAGTTCTCCACCTTTCGCATTAAGTGCCCTGTAAGCTTCATTGCAGGCTATCGCGCGTTTGCTCTTTTCCAATAAAATAGGTTTTTGCGGATGCACGATGCATCCTGAAGCGTACAGGACCACCACCTAGCGCTAAAGACGCTTTTAAGGTCGGCTGCAAAGCAGACTCCTTTCAATATTGCAATGCATACCTCCGTGCACACACATATGCGCATGAAACATGTTTATGTAAAATTCAGGCCATATGTTAGATTAATGTCAGAACATGCTAATATGCGGTTTTAGCAGACTTCCATCCCTAGGCTTCAATAAACGCAGGGGAAAAGTAAATGCGTGGGTAAAACTTGGCACATAATCAGCATTTGAGTGCCAGAATTCTTCTTGAAAGGTCGCACAACGGCCTGTATGTTGTTTATGACATCGTAATCACCTNGAATTGGAATATCGGTCTTGGCACATCAGGTTAGTCTCTCGAAACATCAGGTTCATTTGAATGCCCTTTTAAACAAATAAACTACAAACTTATTGAAGGAGAAGCAAAATGAGGGAAGGACTCAGAAATTGGAGGGCAAATCGAAGAAGCTGGCGCAACTCTATTGGATGTGTTCAGGTGTTGCTTCAATTTAAGTTCAGTTCAAGGATGTAGTTATTGCTTCTCCGCGCTTAATCGGCATGCAAGTATGAGGACAGGTCCAACCAGTTCTCCACCTTTTGCATTAAGTGCCCTGTAAGCTTCATTGCAGGCTATCGCGCGTTTGCTCTTTTCCAATAAAATAGGTTTTTGCGGATGCACGATGCATCCTGAAGCGTACAGGACCACCACCTAGCGCTAAAGACGCTTTTAAGGTCGGCTGCAAAGCAGACTCCTTTCAATATTGCAATGCATACCTCCGTGCACACACATATGCGCATGAAACATGTTTATGTAAAATTCAGGCCATATGTTAGATTAATGTCAGAACATGCTAATATGCGGTTTTAGCAGACTTCCATCCCTGGGCTTCAATAAACGCAGGGGAAAAGTAAATGCGTGGGTAAAACTTGGCACATAATCAGCATTTGAGTGCCAGAATTCTTCTTGAAAGGTCGCACAACGGCCTGTATGTTGTTTATGACATCGTAATCACCTTGCTCTAACGCTTGCCTCCATTTTGCACGGACCCTTCTTAAATCTACACTGATCGAGAAGCCTTTCCTTGCACCGTGCAATTCACCTGATCCACAGCTGCTACGCCGAATGAACCTAAGAGGGAGCAGAATTGAAGTGCTATGAATGGGCGAGCCGCACCAATCTCAATACCGTTTGCTTATCTGCGTATAGATGCTTAAGCAGCATTGGTTTTAGTAGCCGTCAATTCACCCGGTTCTATTTCCGTTCATTTTAATGGGCATAAAGTGGAACCAAAGTCCTGACAATGCTTGTTAGTCAGTAGCATTGGTCACCTTTTAGTTGGTGAACAGAACGAAGGAATGGGCTGTCATCAATGGAGCAATAAGTGGCCTTTCTGGTACTTTGTGACCTACATTCTGGTTTATTTCACTTTTGTACTAAAATAAGGTCAGGCGAGTCTTTGTCTCCTTATTTAAATCCAGGTTTATGCCATGGCTATGTTTATCTCGTAAGGGAATACATGCCTCCACCACGATCTGGGGATGCTCCATCTCAGTAACAGTCCAGCTGTTACCCAACAGTACATAGCCCAAGATGAAGTAACAAGTCGCACGTTGAATTAAAAAGTGTAACACTGCATGGCCATGCGCTGTTCCAAAGTCATGTTGTGGTATTTTGTGCACGAATCCTTTGGGAAATTCACTGTGGCATTAAGTTGCCATTGTTGCCACAAAAATTGTCAGAACAAGAATTAAAACGCACTATTTTGTGTCAAACATTGTTGAATTCTTCACGGATTTGCTTACATGCCTTCATTTTGCGTTCAGCATCTGGCATTTTGCCTTTTCTACATACCATACGATTTCACTTTGTTCTTTCTTCCTTATCACGCGTCCCCTTGTTCAGTTAAAGTACTCTTTTGATAAGTCAGCACCTCAAGCTGCTAGTTCAATTTGCCAAATTTAAGGACATACACGCAAGATATATGCTTGGTAACAGAGTCTGTATTTGTTGAGGCTAACCCTACCACACACTTTCGCTTCAGTTATTCGGTTACTACGTATGCTTATTAACTGCAAGTCGCATGGTTAACGTGGGAAATCCAGGGTTATGCAAGGCAAGGTCATTCCAATTTGATTTAAGATGCAGTTAGCAGATCCTGTATGCCATTTGCGGGTCATCTTAGCACATTAAAATCCCAAAATGCATGACCTAAATGACTTTTGGGCACAAGAACTGCAACATTTAGGTTTCCTGGCCAATGCTGTTCTATGACAATGCTTTTATTGACGGCTGTCTCCGACGAATTCAGTGTGCTTGATAAGGACACAGTTTCAGTCGTGTAATAAAGGGTCGAAAAATTTCAAACTTACTATTTAACGCAATTTCAGGGAGGCAAGTACCAAGAAG
Source organism: Taenia saginata (assembly GCA_001693075.2). NCBI lineage: Eukaryota > Metazoa > Platyhelminthes > Cestoda > Cyclophyllidea > Taeniidae > Taenia > Taenia saginata. The sequence continues at coordinate 47,924 of LWMK02000204.1, forward strand.
ATCGACAGGCATTGAATGCTTCTCACCCTAAAAGCAAGTTTTATTTTTCTTTTGCCTCAAACTTCCTACAGCAAAGCTCGAATAACATGAATAATCAAGTGTCCACCAATTTCAACCAACTGGCCAGTGACCCATGGAATCTCACACAGCGGAAACCTAAACGTGTCTTTCTGCCCTAACTGTGGGTGACGAATTTGTTGGCAATGATTACTACATAATCGACTAAATCAGTACTTTCTTCCATGGTTCTGTATCTTCCTCCTACAGTGACGCATTTGCATTTTACTGATTTCGCAAAGCCTATAAATGAGAAATCAGCTTACCCATTTCCAGCTTTCTCCTTGAGTCTAACGTCTTGAATAAACCTGCTGAAGATGGATTGGGCAAAGTCATTTTGCGCGAACTAGTTATCGCTTTTCTGTAGCGTGCTATATGACTATTTTAGTCAGACTCGTTTTCGTTAGTGAGAATTTCTTGAGTTGATCAAAGGTGAGCAGAGTTCTCTCTCTTGAACTTTTTACAATACAAGAGCATTGAATGTTAATGATTATTTTTCCTTGATGGTAAATATTGCTGGTACTGTGCGTATCTATTTCGCCATCAAGATGCAAACAAGACTTGAGAGTTTGCCCTAGACGCCCTCTACCTGTAGATTTTACTCCATTAGGGTAGTTCAGCGATAACGCCGAATTAAGGTGTCAACCACCTAGATGAGCCTAGTTAAGATTGATAAAAACGCGAAAAGTATAAAAGGATGGAACAGTCCTTCACTTCCACAGCAAGGGAAGTTTCATGAATGAGCAAGGGCTAGCACACTCACAACCTCTAATTACCCTCTCAAGAGGCATGACAAAATTCATATTCCCCTCCTCCTTTGACTACAATGAATTGTGGAATGAATACATCCTGATTTCACGAATTGAAGAAAATTGACGTGGCCGTTATAGCGTCCTGCGTCTTTAGGGGCTCCTCTTCGTCTACTTCCCTTAAGTAGTTAACCGTAGCCAGAGTGCATTCGTTTCCCATCCTGATGGGTGAATGTGGGACTATGATGTCAATACTCATCCTTTTACGCTGAATTCACGCAGATTGAGTTGCAGAGGTGCGTCTGCGGTGGAGCGAGGTCTTCTGAAACAGCTGCTAGCAGTACAACCCATAGTAAGTGACGGCCACAAGTATCATCTGCTGGGAACCCTTGTTATCTTTTCCACCATTATATGATCCTATCACCCATTTATCTCTTAAAGCTCTGTCTAGATTAACAAAACTGGGGCTACTAGGCAGTTAGAGGCCATAGCGTCTTCTTGATACCATAAAGCCTCATCCTCAGTGGAGAGTTTTTGCCACCGCTGCAATATTCACCTGGCTGCCTTGCTGGACGAGCTTGTAGGAGGACGCCAAATACCCATCGTATGTTAGAGCTATATCAAGATCGGTATACTGTGAGTCTCACTGCTAGTGTTTAGTTGACTAGCTCGAAATAGCGTGCTCACTACACCCCTGATCATGTCCTCTGAGTGGAATCATTAGGACAGTGCATCCGCGTTGCCATATGCATTTCCTTTACTGCACTAAGCCGTGAAGTCATATTGCTGCAGTTACTTGTACCACCGTGTAAATAAGCGCTTGAATTCCTTCAATGCTTAACCAAGCAAGCGCTTGCTGACCCATTACTTCAAGAAATGTCCTGCTATCACAAGGAATCTAAAGTGTCTAAATATTGCGCAGACGGCTAAAAATCAACACTCTTTTGCGCACTTTTGCCTTAATTTCATTGAGTTTGATACTGGCGCAGGCATCAACGTATTTTCTTCCCTCTTTATCCCTTTCCGAAAGTACACTGCCCATGGCTATGTCACTGTTGGCCGAGTCCAGTATAAGGGGTAGCATATCATTGTCGAGGTCTGGAAAAGCCAGAGTCGGGGCGGAACAGAGCTTTCGCTTTCGCTCCCCCGGCAATTCATCTTGCTTGTTTCCCTACGTGAAGCTATTTTCCGCCTGCTTCTCGGTTAATTTATGCAGAAGGACTAACAAACCTAGTACAGCCTTTACCATAGCGTCTGCAGTAATTTGCCATATCGGGTATACCGAGCAGTTCCATCTTATCAATTGTTGTTGTCTAGGTTCTCTCCTCTTTACCACGGTCTTCTGTGACTAGACTATATGCCCCAAAACGATGACAAATCATCGAGTAAAACAGCGTTTCTTTTGATTTTAGATCAGTCCTGCATCTCGCAGGAAATCCACTATTTGTCCAAGATTAACATTGCGTTCACGAATGCCTTTACGCAGTGTCAAAAAAGCCTAATTTGCACTGTCTACATCAGGTGTTGAATGATCCTTGCAGTGTTACAGGGTGCAATAGGCAATGCCCAAAGATGGTAAAGCCTTTTTGAAGCTATAGAAGTTGACTTCTCTCTATCTATTTCTGCTACTTCTACGTGTCAGAATCCGGATTTTAATTCCTGCGTAGTAAACGAATTCGATCGAAGCAAGGGGTGCGGCGACTTGTTTACATGGATAAGAAGAATAAGTCCTTCCGGCATTCGATGCATAGTCGTGGACTACCGCCGCTTTTTTGCCAGTGTTTGGAGGGGCACATGGTGCATTGGATGGATTATAGCCCCATTCTTGATCGCCGCTTCCATCAGGCGGTTGACTTATTCTAGGAAAGGCGACAATGGGCATCTGGGTAGTTGTTGAATGGGTCTGGCTTTGCTGGTGCCCGTATTATCCTCGACTATGCTTATTTTTCGAAGTTTACCTCCCTCCGCATGCAACGTTCGATTACTAACTCAGCAATAGCGAGGTTCTTCAATCTTTCCAAGGCCGTTTAAAGAGCATCAAAAATTTTATTTGTGTCAGTTTGCGGTCACAAGCAACTGCTTTTGCTTTCCTACATTGCTATGCCACAAGCATCCCTTCTGCGAAATTTAGGACCACCTTCTTGTCCCAAAAAATCAGTGCCAAGAATCACACTTTGAGCTGCATCTGGGCACACAATAAATTGCATTTCACAGGTCGCTTTCCCCTTCAGAATCCAACAATGTTCTCCTCACCTACTGAGAGCAGTTCTACGGAGTGAAGACTAATGCGAATTCTGTTGCGAAAGTTTTGGAAACATACGGGCTTACTACCGACTTGTCTGCATTCGAGTCAACAGTAAAAATGCGGGAACGCCTGTCTAGTTATCCTAGGACTCTCATTAATGGATGGTAGCTATTTGGGGGTGGGAAGGATAAAAAAAATGGTACGCTCATCTAATCCTGGAGCACGTCATGTAGAGGTCCGACTTCGATGTGTGGGGTTTGATTATAATTTTGACGCATAAGTCTGCAGCCTCAACCAGCTGGCAGTGATTATTGTATTCCATGGTGAGAACCTTTGCCGCGATGATTGGTGTTCACACTCCTTCTCCAGTTGGTGACCCTGCTATGTGGTGCGCCTCAGAGGGCCCATTCTAATAGGATTTGCAGATTCTTAGCCAACTCTCCGTCATCCTCGCCAGGCTTTTGATCACGATAGAAAAATATTCTGGCCAAAGGCTGCTGATGCCAATCGATGACGAACAAAGCTAATATCACTCAGCATTGGTCAGTGGTGTGGTCACGGGTGGCCTCGTTATCTACTACCACCGAGAACAGCTCTCGAGTAAGTGGGCAAGGAAATCAGCATAATTCTTTGCTACTAAGTGTATAAGTGGCTGTCAAACGTAGCAGATCTTATCCAACCTCCAAACTTCATACCGCCTTCGATGAAATAAGGTCCGCCGATACCGCTACTAATGCAGAAATTTTTGCAGTTCTCCATTATCCCTTTTGTGACTTCTGACGAGGAAAGGTTTCGCAACCAGTTATATTGTCTTTCCGCCTCTGGCCTATAAAATGTATTGGAGACACGCAAGTACTACAAAGGAGCGTCATTTCCATTTTTATTTAAGCCTACCTGTTAGGCGATAGGTAGGCCCACACTTTGAATGCGTTGACGCTGACAAAGGCCATTGTAAAATTCCTTATTCACACGCCGTCGATTCACAGTTTTGTCTAAGACAATAACTGCAGCTCAGAACAATCAATCTCTTTGTTTTTGGCACAGAATCGGCGATGCGCGGAAGGAAGAACCCACTGCAATTGTAGCCTAGGTGAATAACGTGCAGCGAATCGGGAACACCGCTAGCATGAATTGTGGAGATATTCCTTGTGGAGTGTATAAAACCCGGAACCGTGTCATTACTGTTCGAACTAGTTTTCCGTTTGTTCAGTTCTAAAACTCGTTCGCTGTCGCTTGAATGATTGTCTTACCCTCGTCGGGCGAAGGGGTGTTTATGTCACGCCAGTAGCTCCAAACATCTTCGCGCGGGGTTATGTCCTCATTTATCTTCAGTGAACCCTCAAAGCGTTCCAATGACTAACGCGCTCAATGATAACACGTTTAGTTCCTACATATCAGCCACTCGATAACGGCAATAAATATCATACACGTTCGTTGCCGCCAGGTATCGATGACATGGCTCATCTGACCTTTCAATAGACGGAAAGCTGCATAAAACACGTGTTAAATAATATAAAATGAATTGATAGTGGGATCTCATCTGTTTAAAATACTCAACACACAAATATATTGCAGCTAGTAGTTCCATCCACGAACACTGAAAACAGCGGCACCAACCATGACCACGGAGTACAAAATGAAGGGTTGTCCGTTTAAAGATGCTTTTAAATCATCCATTGAAAGTGGTGTGAGCGANCCACGTGACTGCCATTATCATGGGTTTGAAGACAGGACTCATGAAATTGCACTGTGGCATACACTGTTGGGCTTGTCAGGCATAAAATCGGCTTTTGCTGGCTTTTTCGAATCAGACAGTACTGTCATTAATTGACGGACATCGTCTTCGCCAAGCATGCGATAGGAACTGCAAACCGACAATGGCGTTTTCCCATCGTACGCAGCCTCGCGAAGCAGGGAATCAAGTCGATTACTCACGAGGCTACTTGAGATAGCTTAAGGGAGTAATTGAGGTGGAAAGTAAGGTGGTTGCGAGTTGACTGTCATGGACATGCAGTCCTGCGTGTAACAACTAATAGCATCATTTTGGTTATTGGGTTAGTTGATGCATTGCTCCCCTGGGCAAAACTGGAATCATTAGGTACAGGAAGCCACTGTACCTTCGAGAATGGTCTGCATCTGGCAGCGCATCCGTGCGACCACTAAAAGTGTAGCTGAGTGAATTGAGTATTGCGCACTCTTCTGGTCAGTGAAAAGTTCAATGATCAGAAAAAACCCGGTAGTTCTTAATGGTCATTTTATATATGGATAAGCAAGGCGCAACGATTTGGTCGGTGATTTGCCAGCGAAGAGAGGTCAAGTGAATGTTTCAAACGTATTGCGAATCACAGTTGATATTCTAGTATCAAAGAACCACAACGCTGGAATTCATAATGACGGCCCGCATCAACGAACAGGCTTGACATGGTGCATAAGTGGACGCATTTAGAATGTAAAAGTCACTAAAGGAGACGAAGCAGACACTCGTGGACATCTGACGGCAGGGCAGCCTGGGCTTTTCTACTGCCTTTACTTGCATTTTCTTAGTCATCCCCTTCCCTGTGCCATTCGTTTGATTTCCACTTCATTGTCATTTCGTTCGTCATCCGCCTGTAACCGAATGCGGTCTTCTCAAGACATTCACCGAATGATTAGAGCAAGCATCCAGTTGCAACCACCACAACGGTAGGATTTCATCTCCACAATCCACTCATCCGTAGCAGCTTGCCTTGCGTCGCCTTTTGTGACCAGTCGCTTTGCTTAATTAGGAGGAGGGACTGAGTGCAATGGTCAAGGCTGTGCATATCGTGACCAACTTAGGAGTGATATGTGTTTCAGCTAAAGTACCATTAACTTATTACGTGTAGTGCTCTGAATGCCCTACTGATAAATGAATTAGACCATTGATCAGTCATGCAATAATCCGTGATGAATTTGCAGTAAAGTGGTGCCGAACCTAGAGCTGCGTGTAGTTACGTTCATGGACAGTTAAATCAAGTTGTAATCGGAGGAAAGATGGAAGGAGGTGAGTGTGGAGGGTGACACGATACTTGCTTAGGCTTCGTTCTTCGTCTGATCTCCTCACCATATCATTTAACGGGTCATTTCACTTGTGTTCAATCTGTCGATGTATTAAGAGAGAATGGAATATATGATAGCAGTGCCGCACAGAACGGAAAGGCGTTGAGCGATAAGAGAATAATTTTTTCCGTTCGTGTTGGCATTGGATGATATGGGCCCTTGATTTACGTACTAGACTTTATACGTCTTTCCGCAGTGCTGAATTCAGTTGTGTGCATATCATTAGAGTCAACGTGATCAGAAGTTTGTTTGCATTAGTGCGTCCCTAACACCATTGCAAAGTAAGCTATCTCTACGCTGTTTTCAAAAGCATTAAATCTTGTTCTTTTTTGGTTCTCGTAAGAAGTGGAGAATTTTGTTACCAGCGTTGTCATGATACATGGAGCCTGAAGCCTGCTCATTCGCACCCGCAAATCACTCCGAACAAAAAAGACCTTTTGTGTTTCGGAGCTGTGTCAAGCTGATGAATGCTTTGGTGGACTTAACCAGGTATGTAGTAGCATCGCTGTTGGCAACTGCCAAGTTGTCTGTCACGATGTTGTTCGCAATTCCGTTAAAAGTATGGCAAATGTCATCGACTACACAAATTTGGCTATAGCTACATGATGATGTATGGTTCGTTGATCAATGAACATTTTATGCAGCCATTACCCCTAATGCCAAGCTTTCGTACTTCGATGTACAGTCAGCGTTGGTACGCGAGCCAAAAATCGGCAGTCTTGCCTCTAACGTGAACCTATATGCAGTCCTGTCACTAACTGCTGAACTGCCATACATCAAAGATTCTGGCAGGTGTGGATCTAGTGCTTGTCCAGTCGAACAATGCAGATGTGCCTGACATCCGTAGCGTGTTGTTTGGTATCAACCCATATTTTAGTCAATCTAGGATACCTTATATAGCCTATAGCTACTTGTTTTGATTTCTCAAGCCTGCATGTGTTGAGCAAAGATGTATATATTAAAGCATAGTGATCATAGTTTGCCATGATTTCCTAAACATTAGCAAATGGATTTGTTTTATCATCGCTTGCCCACCTGCTCCCTTTAGCGCAGCGCATATCTTTAATGGCCTGGATACTGTGCTCTGCGCACCCTTAATGCTTCACTTATTCTACCAGCTTTGCTCACTGCCCCTGTTCACAGCTTTTTTGGTGCCCTAGCACCGCCATCCCATTAGCTGCCACTCCTGAATCTGCCAGTGCTCCCTATGTCCAAATCCACGCGCTTGGGTAGCTGGATGGCCTATGTTTTGAATCAGCAAGAGCGCGTGTGATGCAGTGGTGGTGTTTCGAATGCCATTAACCTTCTGCACATTAAGCACTACGCCGTACCATACTGTGCGGTCTGGTGAAATGTGCCGTGGCGTGGAGCGGAGAGAGTTTCGGTAACAGTAATCGCGACAGCACATGGACGTGGAATGTGTCCGGATGGAGCGGCATGGGATGGGGCATTGTTGCTACCTAGAACTCAATCTGGAAGGTCTAATGCTTAAATAGAAAGCTGAATTAAATGGAATTTATGCTAATATGCATGTCAAACATCCATATCGGTAGTCACGTGCTAAACTGATTTGCGCGCTGATGACCTAACTTTAAGCCAAAGTGTCTGAAGGGATGACGATCTTGTTAAGGGCTATAGGTTGGCGGTGGAGAAGATATAGTTGACAATTCTACAGAAATCAAGTTAAATGGGTAAACGTACAGTTTCGGAGCTCGCAAGTGTCCTCATAGTACTGCCCGAAACGAACTCACAACGAAGCTTCTAACTGAATTGTGACCTCCTGTTCTGACTTTTCTGTCCAATGAGTCGTGATTTATCTCTTCGGGTAGTAAATAGGTAATGTACGCAAAAAAATGCGTGTGCTGATAAGCAAACCTTGGGAAACTATCAATAAGAATGTGAAATGGAACGAGGTTCCCATCCCTTGTCCTCACCTGAAAATTGGATTCCGTGTAAAAGAGAAATGTTTTGGCTCGTGCCTTGAACTCAAGGTAAATGACATGAGACCAAGTCGAGTTCATCCGTCAGAGATTCGTTTCATGTAGCTGTAGATGCACCCAAAGCGGTTTGCCGTTTTACATTAAAAATAATGTNCGCCTGTAGTAACATTCCCTAATAAATATGTGTTCCACTTAGACTTGTGATTCTCTTATCTATTAAGAAGCATCCCCTCATTGGCCGCCAGCTTACATCACTGTGAACATGCTACACACTGTCGAATAAAGAAGGAGCACACTTTTGCAGTGGAAGATTGTGATGACTCACCAGTCCACTGCTGTTGACATCGTATAGCATAATTTTATCTGCAATAAAATGAATGCAGAATTAGGCACCTAGGCACCCAAATTCCCCATAGTAGAGGCACCTAGGGTCCTGAGTGGACCGCAGGAACGCCAGGAAGACGAGAAGATAGGCAGGTGTGGTAAGAAACAGCAAAGCCAGATGCCAAACCCAATGGGGTACACTTTAAAATGTGGGTAGTAATCACACTCTGCATCTACTTTACATCTCCCTTCGGCTGATGCGTTGGGCAGATGCGCTAACGAAAGGGGCCTAAACGACCTAAACTGCTAATAAATCTATCCCTAGATTTGGCCAGATAGAAAGGCTAACTTTAGCAGGTGGAACACACACCTGCCACACAGATTATAAGGGGCCAATTCAAAGGGAGCCACGTAACCTATTATTCAGTCGTCATCAGCGAGGACACACAAATAGCAGTTTCTACACTGTGGTTGAGAATGATGGAATTCGTTTCTGTCGGAGCATCCCATTGGTTGGGATGACCTGGTGCAACCCACTCAGCCATCAAGGCCTGTATCTAACTCCGAATTCTTGAGAAGAGACCTAATTGGATGCAAAAATCTAGTTTTCCACTTATTGGCGTATCTGTATAGGCATGAAAGAGAAGAGAGCTAGCTCATTCTTGATTTGGTTAACAGCATTCCGCGCTGCATTGCCACTGGTTAGGTGTCACCGTGTGTGGTATGAATCAGTTTAAGTGTCTCGCGAATAAGAGACTGTGCAAAATATGGTCCATGTAGTTATCGTTAATTCGCTTAATGATTCATTATATTGTCTCGACCGAACGACTACCAAATATAATTGAGAGATTCTCTTAGGCAGCTGAGCGAGAAAAAGGGAAAGTTTGACTAGATAGGCGGAAGCTTTGCTTACTTTATGGACGCAAACCTCCACAATGCAACTCATTTTTCAGAATTACTCGACAGCTGCGATGAATGAATGTGAGCAAACAACTGAACAAAACAGTGATTTGCAGATGCATTTATTGTCGGATGATTTCTTTTTAAATAACAGGCAAAATCAGCCAAGATTCTCACCTTTGCCCAAAAATCGCCTTTCTCTGGTTGTGCCGATATATGCACTCACACGGGTGCTTTTTTCTTAAGGAGGAATTTGATATCAAATTTAATAACATCCTGAGTCCTCTTCGAAGGGATTCTGAACCGAAATTGCGGCAGCTAATGTACTGATAAGTTCATTTGAAGTGCGTGTTGGCACTGAGCAGTCAAAAGTTGGTCATGGGTATGGGCGAATTCACCAATCATTCTAAAGCAGTTCTACATGGCATCGCCACCCACTGCATTTTACAAATCGCTCGTAAGACCATTTGCTAGAATTTACAGCTAAGCTGGAGTGAAGGTGACAGTTGACTTGCATGCCTAAGAGACCAAGCTGGAAGCCGAACTTCCGCCTTCAAATAACTACTATTCTTTCACAACTAATGCTTTTTTGCTAATTGTATTTGCATAATGTGCAATGCGTTGCACTCCTCCTTTGCAATTTAAAATTACCCTCTTTGTTGTCCAACGCATCAAATACCATGCTTAGGCATTCAACATGTTCAATGCAAACAGTTCCTACAAGTGGTAGCAATTGTAGTAGAATATGCTGATGGGCAGTGTGGAATACATTGCAGTCTGTGCAGAACGGTCAGTGCATTTTGGTCTCATATAATCTTTGCTTTGTCCAAAGAAATCGATTGAAACAAACTGTAGCTACTTAAAAATAAAACTTATTTGTAGTGCTTAAAATGCCATTCGCATTTTTGTGAAGTGTTTACCAAGTGAATGGAAATTTAGCAACCAGTAGTTAAAATGAATCTCATTTTAGCAGCCAAGTGTCAGGTAACCCGGTGTAGGACCAAACTGAGGCGAAAGTGCCCAAAGGTATAGCAAAGTAATTAGCACAAAAGGATTTGTTTAAAGTTAGGTCACATTATAATGTGCTTTATCTCAACCATTAGAAATTTTAAACAATGTTTGTTAGCATGCTGGTGCAACCCAGTAGCGTGCATTAGATGAGTACACAACGGAAAATACAACGAGGAGAATCAGGAATTCGCTATTGATGTTTGCACATTTTACAAGTTTACAGATATAAAATGCATGAATAGATAAACATATGTAATCACACCATGCACACTGCACTCCCATAAAAGAATTCGATGCATAGAGAGCACAATTTCTCCTGTCCCTCCATACTCACCACAATGACGAGGGCCAAATCAATGCATGGAATGCAAAATTTCTACTCCTACTTCATCCACTGTGTGCCCACATGATGCAAATCCACAAAGACAGAGCAAAATATGTCCACTCTTTACATCCGCACTGCACACGCCTAGCTAAAATCGGTAAAGATAAATCACTACTTTCCCTCCCATTCCTCCCTCACTGCAATCAAACGATCGAAATTAATAAAGACAAAGCAAGCAATTTTCTTTTTTAACCATAATGAACTTGTCACGAAAATCTACGAGAATAAAGCAAAATTCCTCCTTTCCATCAAACCAAACTGCAGCCACGGCAGCGAACAAAATGAAGCTTGATCGAAATTTCTCCTTCCACTCCACCATCACTGCATTCACTTGAGAGGAACCGATGAGGGCAAAGCTAAATATTCCTTATTCGTCCAATAGAACCGCTGTGACGTAAGCAAAATCTGTGGAGTTACATCAAAGCATCTCATTTTACTCCACAATCACTGCACTTGCATGGTAGAAAAAGAAAAGACAAAGTAAGCTACTCCATTCCAAAGACCATCATTTTACTATCGTAGACGACTCCAATGAACGTAAAGCTGAATCTATACTTTTCATTCAAACGCTTTGCACCCCAGTGTGTGAAACAAATAAGGATAAAGTGAGATTTATCTTACTCTTATACACTCACTACACTCACGTGAGCAAATCCATTAAAATTGGGCAAACTTCCTCCGTTTCATTAACACTCACTGCACTCAAGTGTGCAAAATGAACAATGAATAAAGCAAAATTTTTCCTCATACTTTGCTATATCTGCGTTCGCTCTAGCGAAATCTTTGAGGTTTGAGCAAAATGTTCTTTTTACTCTATCACTTCACTCACCTGTGCGAAGTCAATGAAGATAAAGCATAGCGTCTCCTCTTCCTTCATCTACACTGCGCTTATGTGATAAAATAAACAAAGACAAAGCAAGACGTTTTCCTTACTTCATTTGCACTGCACACGCATGTTGCAAAACGATGAAGCGAGAGCAAAATTTCCCCTCTTTACTGCTCCATCACTGCACGCAGAAGAGCGTAACTGATAAAGATTAAGCAAAATTTCATTTATCTCTATTCACTTTGTAGGCATATAACAAGAATCAAAGGCATAGCACAATTCCTCCACCCTCTTCGTCCACATTGCACACACGACAATAATCAATAAAAATAGCGAAATTTTTTCTCTCATTCCGTCCACATTGTACACACTTGCCAGGAATCGAGGAAGTTGAAGCATTATTTCTCTAATATATATTTACATTGTGTGCGCATGACACAGTCTGATGCAAACGTAGCATAAGTTCTACTCTCTCTCTCCATCCCACTGTACGCACAAGAACGACTTGAGAAGATAAGGCAGAATTTATCGTTTCTACATCTGCATTGTACACACATGGCATTGTTCGATGAAGATAAAACAAAACTCCTTCTCTCTTTACCCATTTTGTACACGCGCGACACGAGTCAATGGAGAGATAGCTAAATCTCCATTATTACTCCGTTTAAATTTCGAGCGCAAAAAAATCGAGAAAAACGCATCAAGCTTCTCCTTCCACTTCGTTCACATTGTTCACACGTGACACTAATAGATAAAATTGTGGCAAAATTTCTCTTCGTCAAGCTAGTGCACATAAAAACGAATTTAAGAACATGGGTAGAATACCTTCTCTCTCCCCATTCACACCGTACGCATGTGCCACATCTCGATGAGAACATAGCGCTGTTTCTGCTCTATATCAGCATTGCAAATGTAAAAACGAAGTTTTAGCAGATAAAACGAAATTTCTACTCTTTAAATCTACGCTGCACAGCATTACACAATCCGATTAATATAGTTCAAAATTTCTTTATCCACAAGGTGCACACATGAAACGAGTTGCTTAGATATGGCAAAATTTCCCAACCCTCCCCGTCCACATTACATGTACACGACACTAATCACTAAAATATGACAAAACTTTTTATTTGTTAACACCGAGTATGTATCTGCTACCTTTATCCGCTGTGTACAGCACACTTCTCCACCGAGGTGCAACATTTTCGACCATCAAATAAGAAACCGAATGCAATGTTATAAGTGAAAACAGTCCGGATTTTCGGATTTTGAGCAGCACAATGGTAGCAGTGTGTGCCGATGGGAATGCCTCAGTGTGACTGGAATGGCTTCTGTAATCTGCATCGGTACCAACAATACTGAAGTTTGCGGTCGCAACTGACAAAATATGGTTGGCCGTCTGAAACCTTCCCCACCATTCAAGTAGCAGAGCACCTCATTCCCAGATGGCCATTTGAGAGATCACTTTGTTTTACCTCACTCGACCAGAATCTGCTTCCATCTCCATGCATTACCATCTGGAATGCCGACGCCCAGATCCCACTTACCTGTGACTCGCTGTCAGTGTGCCTGTGCCATGAACCAGTCTGACTAAAAGGTCCCTCCTGGGCATCGACATAGATGTGAGGCACGCCTTCCTTTTCCACGTAGGTGCAACTAGGGACGCGTAGAATTTCAGTGCACTCGGAGTATGCCCAGAATATTGCTAAGAACAATCATCCTCATCTTTTTGCTACGCCATCGTCGTCATCTTCTTACATCAGCCTTTGGAGATGGTGGCCCAATTTTATAGCCGCTGCAGACATTTCATCACCCACAATCACTTAACCTCCTTCCCATCGTTCTTATCGTTTTGTGGACGCCACCGTTCAAAAAGGTGATCCCTATTTGAGGTTTAATCACTCGTTAATAGAGAAGGGTTCCAGTGCCTGTGATTTCTTTAGGAACTACGCTACGCCGAGCAGGTAGAGAGGTCATTGACAGGATGTGTCATGCCACACAACAGCTGCTTTTGCACTGACAAAGGGGTAGCCTGCAAGTAAAAGGCGCAGATTTTTGGCTAGAAAACGTCAGCTTTTCGAATGGCAATGGAGATCGCGGGCCGCATATGAGTAACCGCAGAAAGGGTTAGGTCGACTACACTAAATTCTCAACGTCAGGGTGTTTTAATCCTTATATGTTGGTTTAAAGTGTGCTTACGCATGATTTAATCCTTGTCAGTATTATGCAAGGAATGTAAGAAGGTATTTCAACTTTGATGGTCAGTTAAGAGATAAAGATGACAAAACGGCATGGGAGGAGAGCCTCCTTTCCCACCTGCACGATCGACCAGGTGAGCTTTGAACATACTAGAAACGATGCTAAAACAACAACGTGTGATACATTTTTCAAAGGCTCCCGAGTTGAGCTGGCAATAATTATAAAAAGCAATGGGATGCACAAATGGAGTAATTCGTGACAAAGAGGAGTATATTCGTCATGCCTTACAGCTAAAATCCATCTGAGCAATGGCTAAGCGGCCTAGTCCACCACCACTTGGAGGCCGACGGTTATGTAGAACCGAATTAGAAATCTATTTGATCATTGAGGTCAGTTCTTTTCCTGCTCTATGCTGCCACTTTGAGGAAGTCCTGGGAGTCAAAGACATAGCTAATAGATATAATATGTGATATGGCAGCTAGGAATGGCAGGACACAATGAATGCATGGGTGGAAGTTGGGAGACCGGTAGGTTCTAATAGGCCTCCGAGTGCGTGTGTTGGGGTTGCGGTTCCTTATGATGCCCAGCAATGCTGTCACCATCTTCCATGTTAATCGCTGGAGCTCTGTTTGACGATCTGCATACCCGATTCTTGATTGGACAAACCACCATCATCGTCTAGTTGTTTTGCCTGAGTCAGCTAGTTTTGAACAGCAGACATCCATTCATTCAAGATGGTGGCAATGGTGGGAAAATAGGACGAGGTAGAGAATTTCAGGTGGATTAACAGTTGGACTAGATGGGTGATTAGGCACGAGGTGGACGAGTTCATGCATGGATAGGGAAATGGTGAGATGCAAGATGAATCAACTGGTGATCCCGGAATGAGGGAGGGAAGAGACCATTAGCAGAGGAATAACTAGATGGATGGTTGGGTGCTGGATGTCTGATTCGTGGACTAAATCAGTGTTGCAGGAATTTTCATGGATCCGGTTTAGCTCCCGAATAAGGCAGCCATTGGACAGGACTTCCCTACTGTCGTCTTTACTTGCCGAATATGAGCAAGCAAAGTATGTACAGCGCAAGCGTGCTTTGAATAGACATATGACCCTGGGCCTAGCCCATATAACCTTCATTGGAACAGTCTTAAAGACCAGTCACAAAGGAAAAAATTGAAGCGTGAACGCCTTCTGAAGTTGAAAGCATCCTCAAGAGTTGGATGGAAGCATGGTGGTGTGGATCTTAAAACAAATAACCTTGGTATAGACCGACGAAAACTTAGTTAAAGGAGGCTTCAGTTTGAGTCAGTGGTGGACCTGGTAGAGCGTACCAACCCAACCATTATCGGTCATGGAAGTATACACCACAGAAGTATCGATTACTGAACACACCGGCACATAATTGTCCACAAAGTTACACAGAAGACGTGGTTCCCCATTCATCACAAAAAAGGATGCAGTGGCAAATCTCAGGGCAAGAACAAGGCAATCTGTTACAATTATAGATTGCTCTTANCATTCATCACAAAAAAGGATGCAGTGGCAAATCTCAAGACGAGAACAAGGCAATCTGTTACAATTATAGATTGCTCTTAAGTCTTTGCGGAACTAGGTTAAAATTGCCACATTAATATTGCATAGAAATGGGCGGACAATTTCGCCCTAGTTTAGAAGGGCTAAAATTTAAAATTTTAACAAGTAAATTAATGCACAGCAGCAAAAGGGCGCGCTTTGTCTAGAATTTGCTTAAAAGTTGGTTTTTTTAATGTATTCACTCGGATTGATGACGAATGTTCTCCCCTGCCTTAACCTTGTTTGCGTCAAAAGACAGATCCAATTAAGTTCTGTCTTTTCAAGCTCAAGACGGTCGAAGAAGTTCTGCGAGATTTTGTGCAATTTGCTCAGCTGATTGTCAAAATGAATCCCTACCCCTGTTCATTATGTCCCTCGACACACGCCAACAAGATCCTATACCTGGCACACATGGCACGCGTGCATGAAGGTAAACATCTATCGCCAGTATGGGAATGTTAATGCGCATGGGTTGCACACGAAATTATAAGTATCTTGAGTAAAATATTTGTACTAACTTGCATTTGGGACTATTTAATGCGACGGATTAACAGGTTAGCTGATAAGATTTCAGCCATGCTATTGTACCATATTCACATTTGTTGACGCCCCGTTAATATTTTGTTTCGAAGTCTCCAACTTTGTTTAGTAGACCTACCTGGAAGTTGTCCGTCATGTTTCAAGATGCAAAATACCGTCGGAAGAGTTCTACTACATCAGAAATGTAAGGAAACTCACAAATTATTTATGGTCCTTCCCCTACACCGACGCCTTTGCTAATATTAACAAGATTTTGCCTCCTACAATAGCATCAAACCACGCTGTGTGCTCCATATGCCTCCTACGATTTCCAAGTTTTGAACCACTTTTAAAGCACTTTATTGAAGGACACATCAGTGAGTTAACATATGATCATCCAGTCTGATAGCATGTAAACATTCTTGCTATGCCATAACTTTGACGCGCCTACTGAATTCCTACGATTTTGTACTTAATCGCAACGCGCTGTAGCTCAAACCTCGGCGTCTTTTGAAGCACGCCTTTACTGTACGGAATGCTACGAGGACCATCCAACGTGGGAGGCGCTACAAAATCACTATCGTTCACGTCATTTCTGTGCGCATGCCTTTGACTGCTATGCCCAGTTCGCAATGAGCTTTGCAATAACTCCATCATGCCCTTTGTTTGCAGCTATTTGGCAAGGACTTTTCAACCAAACGAGATGAGACCCACCTTCCCCTTGACCAGGTTTGTAAGTTCTCAAAGAATTTTATGTCAGCTTATCCTTTTCATTGGAATGCTAGCGCATGAATTTAGAATCAGCCCTTAGTACAGTTCCTATTGTTCCATGAAACCTGACAAATCAACGCAGAAATTGGCCGTCATCTAGTTGATAAAGGAAGCGTTAGAATGGCCACTTGGATGCTTCAATACTATTGCAAGCTGACATTTGCATAGGCAATTAAGTTTATTTAAAGCGTGAATAGCGTTTTGAGGCATAAGGCGATCTGCGTTCATCCATGCTTTAGGTCCATTCGATGAATGATCCCCATTCAACTCCTGCGGACGAGATTTGGGCATTTGCCTTGCGGTCAAAGCATCGTACAATTTCAGCCTTTTGTATCGTACAATATACCTATGCATTGGTTAACAATATATACATATGTACTGCCACTTTTTGTTTTAAAATGCTTTTACTTGCTGAAGCAATCATTTTTAAAGGGCATTTAGTCTGACAGCTTGACAATCCGGGCGGAGTCTTCAGACTCTACACACCACGACTTATGGAGCCATAATCACTTTATTTTGCGTTTTACCACCAACCGCCTTGAATTAGTTGATGCAGTTGAGATAAAAGGCAACAGAGATGACCGATGTATCGGGAATACTACTGTTTGAGCTGCGCGTGTCAAATTTGAAAAGGATTTTCCTTGTCAACAATTTGGTGGTTAGTTAGCAGATAATAAGTCCCGGACAATTGTCAAAGCACAACTCCGACTGCTAATGGTATAAAATATTGGCTCCTGCTGAAATTGATGGTTTTCAAATGACTCCTGCTTAAGTCCGGTGAGCTAAATCTGGCTAATGTTCATTTGCGTGCTTTGGTAAACTTAATCTTTATGCATCGCCAGCCTCTTGGCACTACCGCATAACTTTTTATTTTCCACTGACCGCTTTAATTCAACGTAAAGGTTCTATGTATCTGGCAACCACGGTCCACAGCCCACTTATGAATTGGCGTAATTCTGTGCCTAAGTTGTCTCATAAAAGGAGAGGTTTGCTGCCATAAAAACGCGGGTGTCCCGTCATTCGCAGCAATTCAGATTGCTTTTTAATTCTAGTAAAATAAAAGAAGTATACGATTAAAAGGCAGTTGCAGCTTGGCAATTTTTGCCTCTCACTCACCCACACACCCCTAAGTGTGGTCAATCCTTCAGCGGTTTCCGTTGAAGCGCATACTTCGCTTTCTGCACTGCCACATCATTCTCTGCTAGTCGATGAGTAGTTGACTATTAAGGTGAGCATTGCAAATGGGGCAGTCTGCAGATGAGAAAGCTTTCATCACATGGGATGTCCCTTCCTCCACGAATAAAGAACTTGCAGTCCACTTCATGTAAAGGGTTTGGCCCATGCAGCTGCAGCATTTTTCCACCTTACAGTCGTTGGTCTGGCTTGCTTTCCTTAATTCTTCTTCTGTCATATACATGGCACGTGCAGTGCTAAATAGTTTGCTCATTCCATTGCATTACCACCTATTTCTCCCACGTCTCCTTTGTGAAACAGGGTGATTGCGGCAACAAATATATTGTTTGAAATTTATGTGCATCCAAGCGATGCATCACCAACGTCAGCTAGCACTCCATAGTCGATTCTCACTGAACTTTGTCTCGATATAAGGCCATGGCTGAACTGCCAAACCTCTGTGAAAATAGCAAATGGCTCGCGTTGCATTTTGCATCTGCTCCAAAGGCTTTTTGTGAGGCAGGGACTCGTGTAGCCTGTGATTTGCTTCCTTTCTCGGCTTTATCTTCGCAAGTGCATGCGCCCACAGCTGCATCACCAAAGTCGGTATCCAGTACAAAAAAGTAGGGCTCAAATCTCAATTTGGGCAATCTTAGAATCGGTGCAAAGCACAGCATTAACTTTAGTACTCTATTCGCGCTTGCATTTTGTTAATGCACGCACCCATCTTACGATTTTCGTAAATTTCTGGCCAAATGCTTGAGGTAACCTGCTACACGCAGAACACTGCGGAATACCATTTGATTGGTCGGTGTCAGTGCTGACTTGCTTGTGCTGTGCGTATTTGGTAACCGACATTCAGTGGACTAGGGCTGGATTCATGCTCTAAGGGCGCAGGGAGCATTGCATTACAGTTGAGAAGTTAGCGTGTGGTGTTCATAAAGCTTGTTTAGCAAAACTGAGGCTGGATTTCCTTCTAACTTTGTTACTTTTGCCTCTCAGTATCCTATTTTACAAACTAGTGGTGGGAAACAAAAGAAAGTCTTTCAAATCCTTAGTGTGGAACATTGGGAACATGCCATTCTGTGCTATCATGTTCGGCTTCCTGCATTTAACGCACGGTAGCATACCTCCATCGTTCATTTTCATCAGATTAGCTTAGGGGACCGTAGTGCCTTTTGCGAATTCATGACATAGTCTATGGTCAGCTCTTCTAAGGACTGCTTATTTCTTTCTCCAGAGAAGAAAATACTCAGCCGGTTTCAACCCACATTATAAACAACTTGAATCCCCCCCAATTTTAGCACCACCTGCTTTTCATAAGCTAGTTTTATTACAATTGGTGTGGCACATCCCTTCCTTGTAACTAGCAGGCTGATTTGTTTAGTGCTTTTTCTACCTGTGGCATTATAAACAGCATGTAGCGATCATGATCATGCCAGTTTGGGATGCACTTCCTTCTTTAAACAGCATGAACATAGTCGCATAAAAGTCTACTGAGATGGGGACCAAGGACACCTGTGCGGGTGAAATGCGGCACATGGAGCACATCACAGGTTACGCCATATTTAAAGCAAGGTTTTTGTTTCAGTGATGATGGTCCGCCCACCTATAAACTACTCAGCTTACAACGCCCAATTCATGGCCAACTAAGCACCCTTTGTTATGGCGTGATGCGCCCGCACAAGGCTGCACTACCTGTCGGATGCAAAGATGAAGGTTGCGTACTAATAGGGGAATAAGGAGCATCGTTACTGGCATGCGCAAGGACAATAGGAAGGACTTTGCAACACGTGTTTGAATAAGCGCAACTCTTGTGTGAGAAGCGTTCATTGAACAATCACAAATGATTTCTACTGCTTGTAATATCCCAACTAGTCAGTGCCCTTCCTCCACGGGAAGGAATGTCAAGAAGCTAGAAGTGAAAACGGAATCTATTACACTCAGGGCCGTCCGACTTGCACTGAAGACAAGCCACTAAATGTGAGTTTCCATGTCACAGCATTATCATCGGCTACTCTGAGCTGTCAGCTCATGCGCTTTGGTATCGATGCCTGTGCGTCCAGTTTGCCTAACTTATGCGAACCGAATCAAGTAGAGGGTGGCTTGCTAATAAAATCGGTTATATAAGATCAAGGTGATCTACTTTGCGTGTTAAATAAGTAACCCACGATAGCTGGTTAACGTAAAGGAATGATTTTGCAAACAGAATATAAGCTTTTACAAAACCTTACCAAGGAGTGCGAAAGAGGGCACTTAAGCTGGCACATATAGAAGGACTGCCTACGACGTTCAAAACTAAGGTCTGCCAGTTTTCAGTAAACACAAACTACCTGTATCACTAATTATTTTCCTAAATCTAAGTTCTCATAAACTTTCAAGTAATTCATGTTGCATCAATGCAACGTATTTATTAGAAAGAATCGATTTGAGCGCGTTTATGTGATGGTGGCTGCGGACATGGCAATATACAGGGGTAATAAGAAACTGTGATGCTGTCAGCGAAAAAAAGGTAAACAGGAGAAGATCCGAAGTCAGGGGATAACTTACTCTCTTCTGAGGCGCCGTCTTTGGCATGCAGATGAGGTAATCCAAGAGCAAATTCAAGAATTGGTTTGGTGCTGATCAAGTTGAATTTTACTTTTCGCAAGGCCCTACAGTTCTGTTCTGCTCGATGCACAGGTTAAACCTCTAAGCGCACTTCAATTAGATTTGAGGCGCGTTTGATTTTTTGGCTGTGAGTTATTGCCACTCTGCACTCAACTCCGACTTTCCTTTCAGTAATTGGCAACTCTCATCTCTACCAGTGGTCTTCGCTTTTAGGATGCCTTAGCACCACATCTAAGCAAGGAAAAGTTGTTCTTTTAATAAGCGTGCACTTCTCGTGCACCCCAAAGCAGGCTTTGTGGTAGACTAAATGGCATCAATTTGGAAAGCCAATTTTCCGCATTCACTCACCAAGTATTGCCACACTGAGCTAGTCCTGCTATGCTGGCCTGGAGCAATCAAGACAATGATCGAGTGCTCAAAAGCAGATTAATCTTCCCCAACTTCTAATTAGACATTCCTTTTGCTGTTGCAGCTTTAGGTCTATAAAAATAGGGGATTTCGAACAGGCGCACTGCAAGCAATGTATGCTCATCTCAGCCGCACTTGTGATGTCCTCATTCAACGCGCATTGCCAATGACGTCGCACACGTCTTAATGTGATCTGCCAATGACGACCAAGGGAACAGCCGACTGTTCACCCCGATACGGGGATGAATTTTACGCCACCGGTATGTTCCGATATTAAGTAAATTGCGTAACCACATGCCTCCTCTTAGGATGCTTGTGTTTAAGCCCATGCATCAAATTTGTTTGCGTGGAAGTTAATCACACTCTCTTGGAGAAGGCTGTTGGAACAAAGATGTGTGCTTTATTAAGGTTAAGGCCACAAGGTACTGACGCTGACCACTGCCTTCATTCATTCTTGGATGACTTTGTATCACTCGTGATTTAATGCTAGCATCTCCGAGGGTCTTGTTCACATTTCCACAAAATTTTGCCGTAATATTAGCATTACTTGGACGCTGTTTCGTGGAGGGGAAATTCAGCTTTTTAAAAGCAAAGTAACCACGTTATTTATCGCACAAACTGCTCAATTCATGCACCTGTGATCAAAGGATAGTTTCCTTTTACATTCGACTATGAACACGTATTTTGCAACTTGTTTTAGTGTCATGGCTACAAATGGCGACTGGAATTTCTGGCAAAATATGTGTGCTTTCACCTTGCAATCAGCCGCATCATGCTGCACAAAATACAAAGATCGTGCTGATTAAGGTTGTTCAGTTCTTCAACGAACGCACACGAAATGTGCACGCGAAATGGCTACATTCTGTTCATTTGGAACCTTTTGGGCCAAGGTCTTGGGAATAATACAATCAACTCTTTAGAATGCGTAGTAATGCATATTTCTTTTTTATTTACGTGGGTCAACGTGGACGATTTGGACACTAAAGTTCCAGTTAAATCGTCACTCTTGATGCTCTTCATCGTACCGCCTCAAGTCAAAATAAAATTGGTGTTTCATTTCAAATGCTATGAACTTAATGAAGACCGAGGGAAACAAACGTTCTGTAAGATAATATTTTTTCCTTCGGAATTAAATCTGAGGCAAAGAATTCCGTTTTTATCTACAATCATGGAAAATGGAGCCTTTTAGTTATAAGGCAGCTAATTTTTATCGGAAAGTGGGGGTCGTGCACGCTTAACTGAGAAGATACTGGAATGCACGTGGTCCTACAAGACAGGATAAAGCAACCTTTTGAAAATTCGCCGCCATGCATAATCCGTTGGCACAATGGTACCATCTGCAGCGCCCCTACATCAGGCAGTTGACTACTCTCGCTCTCTTGTAGTTTGCTTCAACTGTCTCTCGATGGTTGCTAATCAGCCAAGGGCCACTAGGAACGCAGGTGCATGTGACGCAGCCTATTGCTTACTCGTGCGCTTCGGCAATGAGAAAAAGGCGACCCAGGAAAGTGTCGATGCGTTAATATGCGCTAAGTGGAAGAGGTTAGAAAGAAGGGTGGTCATGAAAATAAACGAGGGAAATTGGAACATTAATGGTTTATAAAATACTCGCAAACCATCCCAGCCAACTCAATTTGGTTTAGATACATATAATCGTTTTCAAATTAGTTCAATTGAGATTAAGACAGAAAATGTGATTTTGGACTTTTATAAAGGCTACTATAGGAGGCGCAGTTTCATCTAGCAATTAAAGTTTATAATATAATGTTGCGCGTAAAAGAAACACAAGGGAGTATAAGATGTAAAAACGCCAGCAAAATCATGAGTGCATCAGGTGAATTTTAGGGCAAAAGTACCAAAAGACCTATAAAATTAGCTCAGCATTCATTTACAAACATTTACAGGGCCGAAAATAATTNATCAGCGCAAGGCAAGACTTTGTCTTCCCTCCTTTTTGCCAATGCATTACTTCATTCTTTCCCACCTCTATGTTTGTTTCATGTAGGCACTGCCACTGCTACCACCGCTACTACAGCCACTTCAACTTCTGCCCTTTTTAACAGAAGCAGGAAGCCCATACCCAATCTCTGACAGCAAAGTTCATAAAGGAGTTGTTTTAAACCAAGGTAATGCTGCGCCTGTGGAAATTGTCGTTTTACTAGTACACACCTTATGTCAGGCAAACATGTGGGCACCGTTCTACTCAATAAAGTGGATCGGAATTCGACTCTGGACTTATTCATTCCTCAAGCATAATTAATATTTCGAAGACCAAGTTAGAATCTAATTAAGAGGAACATTTGTTGTGATCTGATTTTTGAAATCTGAGCAATGTGTTGCTCGGAATATTTCTGCCTGCCTTGAATAGCAGCAATATGGGCCACAATGAACTCTGTGTTGATAGCAGCCCTTCGTTTGCCAGCTGGGCCTACATTTCCTAGGAATCCCTGTGTGGATAACTATAGAATGCCAAAGTGCTCAGTCTGAAGACTGCCGCTCTCAGTTAATTCCCATGGCTACGGGACTTTAGCAGCACAACTCAGCAATATCCTCAGTGCTCATGCTATCCGGGGTGTTATCGAGGTGACGATACAAAGTGGTGATGTTACAGCCAGATGTTTAAGAGCCTAGTCCTCCGTCCCTATTAGTGAATGGCAATTTTCTTCACGACGCCTTAATGTGCCTTGTGCTCATTTTATTTTTTCTTATGTCTGGCGTCAGGCTTCTGCAGCTCAGGCGATCTAAAGTCAGATCTGCACTTACTGTGCGTTGGCCAAGATTATCATATTGCGCTTAACGAATTTAACCTCCATAAAGCGGCAAAATAAAGAGAGGTGCGATTTTAAACGCTTGACAAGCAACAGTTAAATGTGATTTGCAATACCATCTCTTTCTCGTTTTGGTGGCAGGCTACGTGCAACATCCAAACTTTATAAGAAAAAATGGCCTTGTATGGTTTATAAAATGCTCGCAAACCAGCCCAGCCAACTCAATTATGTTTAAATACATATGGTCGTTTTCAAATTAGTTCAATTGAGATTAAGACAGAAGATGTGATTTTGGACTTTTATAAAGGCTACTATAGGAGGCGCAGTTTCACCTAAAAATTAAAGCGTAAAAGAAACACAAAGGAGTATAAGGTTGGAAACGCCAGCAAAATCATGAGTGCATTGGGTGAATTTTAGGGCAAAAGTACCAAAAGGCCTAAAAATTAGCTCAGCATTCATTTACAAACATTTACTGGGCCGAAAATAATTGCCATAGTTTGTAAAATGAAGTTGATAGTGTTGCTATTAATCACAAGTCAAAACAAAATATAGGATGGCAAGACCTCATTGGCAGAACATTTAATGAACGAATTTTTGCCGAAAGGATAGAGCCGAATATTGTTCAGTAAAAAATTGAGTTGGTGCTACCTCATATGGAAATCTCAATCTCATTTTTAATGATAAAGAGATAAATCAACCATGGCCTGCATGCTGAGATGTGTCATCTTAGAACTGACTTGCATAAATTCGATGCTACTTCGCTTGACCATTTTGGTTTCTGTAGTAACTGAAGCACTTGGATGCATTTAATAAAATATTTTTGTGGCGTGAGGTGGTTTTAGTTCATCGACAATCCTTTTGAAAACAGGTTTTCTACTTGGCACTCTGCCTTGGCAGTGAGATTTACTGTCACAGTTTAATGCACACTCGCTCTCTATGCTCCACTACCTCAGTTTCAGTGATACTTAGTAGAATGGCGACAAATGTAATGTTAGTCTCCTACATCTTGCTTGCATCATGATCACCTATGCGCCACTGAATGTTTGGGTTGAATGGGCTACTGGTTTAGCATGACCAAGGAAAGTGAACCACACTTCGTCAGTGACTAACCCCAGGTCTTGCACCGTGCAGAGTACCTCCGCTATTGAGGATGACGGTCTCGGACTAAGACAAAGAGCAGGAGAAACTGGAAGTGGTGCTCCTGGCGATGATCAACCGTGGCGCTATATTGATCCTTTCCATGGTCATAGTCAAGATGAATGCAGCAGTGCGCAAATGATTAGTCGGCTCCTTCCTGGTCTTCGTTTCACCTCCAATGTGCGGACACATTTGGTATTCAAATCCTGGACAAAGGTTATGTTTACTACCCCAAATTTTTGTTCGATCTCACCCTATTCCTAGTACTTGCAAGATATTATGCGGCAGATTTCTTTTGCACATGCTAGGCTTTCGTGGATGAAGTTGAGATAATCGCGTCGAATTCAAGGGCTGTAGTTGTACATTTCAGTAATTCTGTACTCCTCTTAGCTTGTCACTAATGCAAGAGGCATGCTTGGTTCTAATTACAAGTTTGCTACGATTAGATTTGCCCAATGTGGGATTTTATGCACGGGTCTGCTTGTAAGATCACCCTACATTAGTTATATTTTCGTTCGTATTTTATGCCAATTAGAGAGCTTGAAGTGGCGAAAGGCCTTTTTGCCTGCACTTGTGTTCAGGTTTAGAATAGACTCTAAGTCGTTTTATTATAGGCCAGGTCACATTCATTCCTGATCGTATATTATCCCACTCTCGAAAGCCTAGCCTTTTTGCTAATCAACCATGTGTGCCCTAGTTTTAAACCCGGGTTCTACTCGCAAGCACTGCGTTTCATCATGCAAAGGCTATTGCTTCTTCGCGAGATGCACTTCCTTGCCAACATTTTAGCCGTACCAAGTGGTAGTGCCTTCATAACAAAGAAATCACAGGACTGTGATCCTTTAATTCCCCAGTCACAATGCTGATGGTCAAAAGCACTGTACTACGGAAAGCAGATGCCAGGATTTATTTTCCACCTATTAACACCAATCCATCTCGTATAAAATTTGATTTCTTTGCAAAATGTTGCCATGCACCTTGAGAGGAAATTGTGCACTAATGCGTACGCAGGCGGGCGGTGATCTTTTTGAAACATCTTGGTTGCAGGATTCATTTCTGCTACGATATAATATCTGAGCCCGAGGTCAAATCGGTGCAGGGACCGAATGCTATGAGCACCTTGCAAAGTCTTCACAAGAGCACAAATCTCTTACTCTAACGGAAAATTTGGCTGTGTGGGGGCAATAGTGGCGGNAATATCTGAGCCCGAGGTCAAATCGGTGCAGGGACCGAATGCTATGAGCACCTTGCAAAGTCTTCACAAGAGCACAAATCTCTTACTCTAACGGAAAATTTGGCTGTGTGGGGCAATAGTGGCAGCCAACAGCCTCAAAAGCGTCGTCTGGATTCGGTGGAGGTAGNGCTATGAGCACCTTGCAAAGTCTTCACAAGAGCACAAATCTCTTACTCTAACGGAAAATTTGGCTGTGTGGGGCAATAGTGGCAGCCAACAGCCTCAAAAGCGTCGTCTGGATTCGGTGGAGGTAGATGTGGAATGTTTAACGAATCCCTTTATTCCGACTCCAGCTCCTGAGTGACCAAAGTTGACGACTGCGAAACCAGCAAATGGTTGCCGAACAGAGTGGACAGCGGCGTTGGTTGGGATTAGGGCCACAGTGAAGGCAACAACTTCGATTAAGCAGTCATCTCCACCTGCGGTCTCACTCTAGTGTGGCACTGTTAAAAGTTGGGTATAACGAACAATCCACCGGCGACGCCTCCTAAATGGGCTTTGCAGCTGTGACAGTTACTTTTCTTGACTGAATCATTCTTTGCTCTTAAACCACTGTAAAGAATTTCTGTAGCACTGCATAATACCGATTTTTGATCGGCATAGTTGCGGTTGCAGTGACATTGGAAGTTGGTTCTCTTGCATTTTACCGCGGACGCATAACTGCATGCGAAACTTGACCGACCCTTAGAGCCAGAGTTTACATCAGTGATTCTTCAGACCTGTGCGAAGGCCTTGGCATGCATTGTAACTTACTTGCTACATAAAGCCAATCGCACACTTTTGACGACCTACACGATCGCATTAACCTCAATGATGGCCATATGCATGCAGAAGTTTCAAGGACCAAACAAATACTGCCAAAGTAGACATCAGTAGTCGTTGTCCCTTCGCAGACAAATTTTGACCCTACCGCATCTAGCGTCCCACGCTTGGCCCTCTGTTTAACCAACACTTCCTTAAAGAAACTTATTTTCTTCTTCCTTTAAAGAAAAAATTTGCCAGCGTCAACAAGATAAGCGTCGAAATTTGACTGTACTCGGGTCCAATGCGCAAAAGTGGTAAAACCAACAATGAGTTTAGCGTGTGATTGGAGCTGGTGGCTATACAACTCCGAATTCGCAAGCATGGTGGATGCACTTAATTGGTAATGAAATAAAAGTCACGAAGTTTGGCAGCGAAATACCAATTGAAGAGGCCGATTACCAGCTGCTTTCAATGTTGCATTTAAAAAGATCAACTACACTGTCCATGATCCTTTAGGCTAAATAAAATACACTTATGAAGAATACCGCTTGCTTTCGCAAGGGTAAGTTTTGTCGTGCATCATTTCAGTGTGCCCAATTCGCCCAATGAATCGGTAAATGCTCCAAGGCGTGAAGCACTAGGCATACATTCGTTGTCCTGCGACCTATTTTAAGAGACATCTTTCGTGGCGATTGCTTGCAGCATCTACACAAACTGATGACCTCCTCAATTTCGAACCCCATGGTTTGCTCGCACGCCACTTTGGCGATAAATGACTTTTTCCGAGTTTTCGTAATGCTTGTGGTGATTTGAGCGAACGCTTACACATATGATGCTAGGCATCCAAGGCGATTTCCAAATGGACATAATCATGAGGCAGTTTCGGGTAAAAGTAGGAGTATGAACAACGCCTTCTAAGATGCTTGTTGTAATATGTGGTGCATTTATTAGCCTCTTCCTCAGTTTGGTATTTTAGTTTTCGGTAGTGCTGTGCCAGAGAGGCGGGAAGTGAGTCTCTGCAGCTTTCGATGGATCATTCCCCAAGCTGCATCGCCTCAGATCCAAAATATTGCCGTCTGTTATGCAGTGCAGATACATATACGCGCGTTGCACTACATAAGTCGTCAGTCGTTCTACCATTTGTGACCTTTCAGAGCTCCCCTGACTTTCTGGCTGTTTCGTGACTGCAGTGACAGAAATATGCCCGCTTAACAGGTAAACAAGTTTTAGATGGTTGAGCGTAACGATGAAAAGGATAGACATGAAACCTATTAAATTTGAAGGAAATTTCAAAATCCACATACCTAACCGAACAGTTGTCCTACAGAGCAGTACAATCTGTGAAGTCTGTTGAGAGAATGAAACGAAGTCAAGCAGTGGCAAGGCTTTAAAATGACTTCATTAACTATACCCAAAAGCCGATACGCGTTAATGCCTAAATGCGTCCAACAAGGCCTTAACATTGAGGTTTATTGCAGTGGAAAACTTGCAAGGTTCTTGTTCTCGAAATGTTGTTGCCTGAATAATGACAAATGTGTTAGCATATACGTGTGAAACTTTCCGAATCATGGAAATTTTGATGCTAATAGTGTCACCACTTCAGTTGATTAGGAACGTGAAGTAGTCAGAAATTGTTGCGCCTCAAATAACTGCAAAAATGAAACAACATTTTGGCATCTTTGCTGACGTTATTCTAAATTGTATTAATGCTGGCCGGAAGCCATAATTTTATCAAATTGTCAAACAGTAATAAGCTATGGCTTCCCGAATGCATAGAAGAAGTAACTCTTAATGTCAGGAGCATTTTAGGCTTTAGAAGCTTCAAATCTTCGCAAGAGAGTTTTAAGTCCAGCCACGGCTTTTGTGTGCCCGCTCATGATCTGGAATTTTTAGCATGCATGGGACCATCTGAACAATCAAAGCCACCATCTATTCGCAGTGATTTTGAAAATGATCCTCTGCATATGTTAGATCTAAAAATGCATCGGATTTGTGTTGGAGGTTGGGAGATTGGCTGCCAGATATTAGTTGTCCCTCAAAATTACAACGCCAGTTGGTAGCGTGACATATACCGGAGTTAGTCGATGTGAACTTAGTCATCTCCTTATTTAATCTGTCTTCGTTTCTTCCAAGGCTTCCTCCTCCAATCAGCATTGCTCGCGCTTACCAACCAACAGCGGTGCAAATCACTACAGTAGCAGCGTTGCAGATAGTGAAAATGGCGTTGCAAAGACTAGATGCATACTTCGTCGCTCTACTCCTCAAACACCCACCTCTACATCTGGCATGTCCTAACATCGGCAAAAACTGTATGCTGTGTTGTCCCTTTTCATAATTCTAAGTGTTAAACAGTCACGAAAAAGTTGCAATGAAAAGCCTCAAGAAAGATGGAAAGAGTTGGCTCTGAGTTTTGCTTGCTTTGCTGCATTGAGTTTCAAAACACGTAACTGTACGGTAAGCATTGTTTTATAGCACCTGAGACGAGGTGTGCTTACATCAGTGCATATGAGACCGAACACATCTCGAGGTCAAGGTGGATCCATTGGTTGGTCTTTCACTTTGAAATGTGTTGGATTAAATACTGACCCTATCCCACCCAAGTTTGAAATTACACACTTGAACCGTTGAGCTCTGCAGTGAGCACTAATGATATATCGATAGCAAATCTATGGCTATATTTCACGTTTTCTTTGTCGAAAGATGGGATTTTGTTAAACTAACAGACAAGGCGTCGATTACAATTTTGACGTATATCTAAGCTGACTACTTTGCAGGCTCCCCCACGAATTTGTCTATAATGCGTGAGTGGTCAGCGTCGACTGGTCGATTGTAATTCAATTTAATGATGTAGACTCGCCGGTGTGAGGCAATGCTGCTGGCCACCTGAGTTGAGCTTGGTGGCCTGCGAGGTCCGACAGCTCGTGTGTGTTATTAAAAAACACTGCAAACAAAAGGCGAATCTGCCGCTCAGGTGCATTAACGAGTGCAGGCTTTTAGGGTCAACCTCGGGTAAATTTGACCTTGGCTATAAAACGTCAATATTAATGCCTCATCAAATATTATTAGAGGAAGCCTTTACGTGTCGGTGCGGCCCCATGCGGCCCCGGGATATTGTAACAATGGATGCGGCGATTGTGCATGATGGGTTTGAAGTATACCAGCCTTAGCTGGTATCCTAGAGCACTAAAGATACCTTCAGAGAACTAATTCTGCTACTGCTTTAGTGCAAGTGCACAACTTCCGACTAAAGTACTTGCAATTTATCGCAATAAGACTCGTTCGTGCGAACTTGCATCCATCAAATACGAAGATGAATGCTATGCGGCGATGGAAATCGGAAGACAAGTACTGACAGCAATGTCTTGAGCGGTGATTAAATGGACGAGCAACGGCTTTATGCATGCCACGTTTAGTGGGTTCCCTTAGTGTGAAGCATTCAATGAACAAGACTTATGTGCCATAACAGTCGTCGCCGATGGCCCAAGCGAAACGGTGTTTTGCGCGTGCATATCCATGTACTTTCCTCCCCGTTCAAAACATTAACGCCAATTAAAACGCCCCACATATTTAGTCTACCTCCTCCAAGAGAATAAAAACCATCAAAAATAAGAAGCTTATTCTATCATTTTTGTCTCCTACCTTCCTTTTATTCGCTATTGTGTTCTCGTATCTGTGCTCGCTGGTCCAGTCACCAAAAACTAAATGTGAACATGCTGATAATGAGAATTCTTATTAAAAACAGAGCCGATTGTAATCAAATGCTTATCGACCATAATTCAAAGCAGAGCAGGCTACATTTGCCTTGCCTTAATTATGTTGACCCGTATCTTCACTAGTTGTAAAGCCGTAGATTTTCTCAAAAGTGCTGACAAGTTGCCCTTAAATTAAGCCAGATCGCCTGTTTGAGTGTCCACGTACAAAAGAACGAAAGAACGCTTGAATACTTGGACATTGCGTGACAGCCATAAGGCATAGAAACTTAGTTAAATCATCGCACTTTCCACATATTCTATTATTTGTCAGTTAGGCTACTTGAAGTTGGCCTAAGAGCTTAAGTATTTAAGGTTGTGTTATTTGCCATGAGGTTATTTTAGCAATACCACCATGCTTCCACATCAAAGCTCGAGGTGTGAGCACGAGGAGTAAATATTCAGTGGCGAGGGATTGGTGGGTCAATCGATTGTGGCAGCAATCGCCCGTGCAATTGTTGACCCCATAACAAATTGCCACAAGACATGATGAAAGCTAGAAAGGAGGGAGTTTGTGAGACGAATGTGCTAACAACATCAAANATTGGTGGGTCAATCGATTGTGGCAGCAATCGCCCGTGCAATTGTTGACCCCATAACAAATTGCCACAAGACATGATGAAANACCCCATAACAAATTGTCACAAGACATGATGAAAGCTAGAAAGGAGGGAGTTTGTGAGACGAATGTACTAACAACATCATATCTGTTTAAGATGGAGATTTTGACAAAGTAGTAATGTAACTCGGTGCGATTTTGGCGGTAGAGCATAAGGGCGATTCTCGAAGACGAAGTGAGCAGCACACTTTAAAAAAGAATGATTTGTTCCTTGCTTTTGGGGCGGTATTTGAACTCACCGCAGACTTTCGCTTGGTCAAGTCTTCTCTCCTTTTTCTTTTTCTATCTGTCGTGCTTCCGACTGGCATTCCAACTGTCGCAACAGACATATGGGACGAAAGTGGAGGTGTGGTGACGGGCAAGTGGGTGAACAAACGTGCGGACTGGTTAATGGCTGTTGAAGTGTAGAGAGGGGAGCACTAATCCCATTGCCGGTGGATGACGGTGTGTAGTGACGGTCCTTTCCTTCGTTCGCAAAAGCGAAAGAAAACAGCTCTTCGGTGCATCAGTGACGAAGCGACAACAAGAATTATGCCAGTGGTTCGGGTGGTAAAGGCAGAACCTCTCTTCCTTGTCTCGCTCCGTCTTTCCCACTCTATATTGCACTTCGCTACGCTAAGCTAAAGCGAACTATCCCAAGCTACTAGTCCAGAATGCTTTATTCCACCCTCCTCTTTGCAACATTGCACTTGGAGGGTGAGGTGGTCGTTGCAGACCTCTCAAAATGGATAAATGCTGAAGGCTATGTCAGAAAAAGTGATTTGTTCTGCCCGTTCGCCTGACTAGAAATTAGTTAAGCCGTCTCAAGTGAGTTCGCACTATTATCACTTCCTAAACAGTAGACAAAATAAAAGCTGGTGCAAAATGCCTATCCCAGCCTATTTCAACAGCTCCACAGGAATCAGCAAGCATTAACACCGACCATCTTTGCTCGAAAGATTGAGAACCTTGGCTGTCTGGTATTGGGATGAGCATGGCAGTCCAGTAGACGAGACAGGAGCCCCAGCACCCACTCGATCCGCAGATGC
Organism: Taenia saginata; assembly: GCA_001693075.2. Lineage (NCBI taxonomy): Eukaryota > Metazoa > Platyhelminthes > Cestoda > Cyclophyllidea > Taeniidae > Taenia > Taenia saginata. Next base: position 79,966 of record LWMK02000204.1, read on the forward strand.
CATGCCGTAGCAGATGGTGCGCACGCCCAGAAAAGATCTGCAGATCTACCTGCGACGGTCTCGTTCTTTGTTCTTTGATTTGCTCCCTTTCCCCTTTTGCTCACTACTTTCACCCCATCTTTCATTACCGACACAATTCAACACCCAATAGAAGCGTGATTCCGTCTTGTACTGCATACTGCTTCCACCTTCATGACCACCTCTATTTATACTGAGGCACACTTCTCATTGCCTGCGCAGTACCTCAGCCAAGTCACACATCTCATTGGCTCACAACCTCTAAACCTTCCTGCAATTGGTTTATGCATTCATTCATCGCATGAACACCATTGCTTGGCCTTCTGTTGTCGATTTTGGTCGATGGTCATTAAATGGTCGAGAAAAAACTTAGCGCAGTGGAATCGCTTCTACTGTTGCTGCAGAAAATGGTCACGGATTGCAGCACGAAATGGTGACTTGTGTCATTAGGCGCAAAAAGTGTTGATGTGACCACGAATCACATCTCCTGGATTGGGAAATCAGACATAAAAGGGCGCCAGCTATTCTGACCCACGCATTTTCCTGCAAAGTTCATGAGTTTGATGAGGCTAAGAGCGGTGGAAGCCTTTAAGCCTACTATACTGGCAATTGTGGCAAGGTTCGCCCACAAAGCAATTGTGGCAAGGTTCGCCCACAAGTGCCTGCATGAACGACATTTCCAATTTAGTTACTCCAGGCAGAGGAGTGAGCTCCTGCTTGCAGAACGGTCACCTGAAGTAACAAGCACTTTCACCTCCATAATTTAGGCGTCCAGTCATCCAGTAGTCAGTAACAATTGAAGCTTTTTTTATAATGTATTTTGCAAATACACTGATTAGATTATAACGAATTGATTACTTAAAAACAAAATAACGAGCTCATCCACTGCATCAGAGAGTAGCTACAGTCCGCTCACTAGTCCAAGGTGTCTGATGGGTTAGAAAACTCAGCAGGCTGACTTTGAGCAAGCGCAGTGGCTTGATGATTCAAAACCGTTTAGTTTGCATTTCAATATTTACATTTATTACTTGTGCTGTGTCACACTCTTGTGACACCAAACTCAATGCTCTCCATCACGGCGTAAACGGATAGTCAGGATGTCGGGTTCATCAAAGTGTGTGAACCAAAGCCAAAGGAATAGATCTCAGTGAACTGCGCTAATTGGAAAAGCAAAACGCTGCATGAGGGAGTGGCCTTTTGATGTGTGTGGATGATACTTTGAAATGGAGTTTACAAGGGTGTCCAGCCGAGGTGATGTCGGGGGCACTGTCATTCCAGCCTTCCACTCCTTCTAAAAAGTCCAATGAAATGCCAGCTCAGCGCGGCGAAGACATTAGTTCTGTTCTGTGACCTGGACGAATTACCATGGCATGACACAGAACAACTCATGCATCCATGTCAGCTCCATTTACAAGTACCATGTATACACATCTAAGGAACTATTCATTGCGCACAATTTACTGAAATAATCTTCTTCGGCTCCACCGTAGCACCGGAACTGCCTCTCCTCACATGTCGACACACTCAGACCCGTCTGTAGTACCTATCCAACGCCATGTTTCAATTCTGACAACCGCTATCTCAATGGGGGCAAAATGCCTTCCTGTGGCATGAGGGACCCCAGAAGTCAACGCAGCGCGGGGTAGAGAGGTGAGGTAAAGAAAAATGGTTGTCTATGCCTATTCAGGCAATACCGGCATTTTGGCTTCGAAGATTGTCAAGCCAGACATTACTACCAGGATGTTGACGAATTCGATGTCCGAAGAATACTCGTAAGCGATGAGAGCTACTACAAGGTCAAATATCCATCCAAATCGTCTTCAAAGAGTAGTGCTGACGAATTCACTGTCACTGCCGTCATCATCGCTGCAGCTGGTGTCGCCGCAAGAAGACAGGCACATGCCACTGCAGAGTTGAACATCCACATTGATCACCACATCATCCACTGACGCTGGTGGTACTCTAGCCAATTCTTTGCACTGCCGCATTCGTAGTATGCATTCGTTGAAACAAATTGTCACCCCAGTTGAGACGAGAAGCGGATCTTGTTTGGGAATCGTCGTCATCTGTCATGAAGGAAGAAATGCACCCTCTGAAGCACCACGATCCTCACTGGTGTGTGCACCGTTCTTCCAATCACCAGCGATGGAGAACGCCATCCACCTGCAGGAGTGGGAGTGGATAAAACAGACAATTCATGACAGCAATATCAGCAGCAGTGTGTTAGCCGATTCAACACGTCGGCTAACTAGCTATGCATATACCTCACCAAGCAGCACTCAGTGCTGAGCAAGATTCGTTCGCCGAACACGTATCTCACCACAGAACCGTCGTCATTTGCCTTTGAGGGAGAAGGGTACTCGCTCAGCCTCCTCAGCCCTCATCATTCTGCTCCGTTCATCACTTCACCACTGAAGAGTTCTTGCTGTCTGCTCTCACTCTACCCGTTACCACACCAAACGTGTTGGGTGTTGACGAGGAGAACGACATCTTTCTCCTGTTGGTATTTAAGTAGGCAATGCAGCAACGACAACTCCACTGCATGCCGTCTTGTTTTTAACGGGGAAGAATTGCTTCGCAGTAGGGATTCGGTGAGTCGAATGGATATCAAGAGCCAAGAGGAGACGAGGTCCCACAATGCGTACATCTCCCTGCCAAATCACTCCATGGCCCAAAACAAGTCAGTGTTGTGTTAGCGGTGGAAGACGATCTCAAGAACTTCATGACCGTTGGTCGGTAGAGTGACCGCTACTAGTATCCCCAATCGTGCGCACCCCAGAAAACACTAACGCAGTAGAAGAATTGCTATCTATTGGTCAAGTGAATGGTTGGTTAGTTAACTGCTTCAGCTAGTCTGGCATTCTACAACTTACGTAAATCAATGGCAGCCTGTATGAGGCCCTAATGCACACATCGAACTGGCTAGTAATAAAATTGTTGGCACTTTAAATAAGCGGTGTGGCGATCGCCTGACTGACACGCCGCTGCAGTCAGTTCGTCGAGCAAATGACCAGACCATCGAAGCCTTGTCTGTTAGTTGGTGAGAGACTCATGGATATCACAAACAATGAGATTGATTTAGAACAACAGCAAGAAAATGGGTGGGTGCAGTAAGTAGTAAAAGGTTTGAGAGATAAGTAAATGCTTTGGGCACCAAACATCTTCTCATAAAAGCTGCGCGTTTGTAGAGGTGTAGAAATTACAATTGAAAGGGTATCTTTGCTGTTTTGCTGGCATGCAGACATTGACTGAAATGCATTTGAGTTCATTTAGGTAGGTAACCGCAAGCTAATAATGCAGCACAGCATCATTATTACGCACCTGCACATAATTGCCAGCCTCTTAGTCTCCCGTTCAAGTCAGTTGGAACAAGGCGCAAGGTTGATGAAGGGATGGTGGATGGAGGAAGTCGACCACTCCATTGGAATATGAAAGGCATCTAGGGGTCCAGCAACAATCCATTGATTTGTGGCGTTTTAGCAAAGAAGAAGACCTGAATTCCCGCAATTTATGTCAAATTTATGTGAACACGCCCTGAACGATGTCCACGATTGGCGTCAACCCTACCAGCATTGCATGTGATGCCTTGATTATCCCGCTCGATTTTACGCGTCACACATGTGTGACATGCGGCTGATGGCTGACAATGGTGCTGCTGTGCTTATGAGCGTCACATAAGGCTAAGATCTTTTTGACTTTTTGGTAATGCGTGGTGGAAAGGATTATGGCAGTGGCAATGGCCATACGCTTATGAGTGGTACAACTCGCTTCGATCATCCTATTTAGCCACAGCTCTCATAGCAAATGCTTTTTTGCGGGCTTGCGCCCTGGATCCACCTGTTCTGAGATCTAGACTCCTGAGCATGCTAAGTTTATATCAAATGGTATTGGCAGTGGCTTCTGTGCTTCATTATTAGCTTGCCTTAGGAAACCCACAGAAAATAAGCCGTTACGCTTCCCATATGGACTCACATGCATTTCAGTCAATGCCTGCAGGCCAGCCAAACAGCAAAGACATCCTGGCAAGTAAAAGTCCCACACTTCTCCAACTGTTGACCTTCCAAGCATCAGTCAACGTATGATGCCTAACGTCAAACCAATTGCATTTTGGCGCGGCACTTACTTCCCTTCCTTACTTGCCGATTTGGCATCCACCAGGCGGAAGTGACACGGCATTTTCCGCATCTTTAAGTAAACAAATTTGTTCAATGACCACAGATAAATGCCATTTTTGGGGTATAGGACTAAAATTTATTCTTACAGGGTGGCCAATGTTTCCAGGTCTATCCTAATACACTAGAAATTGAGATGTACAGTTGATATGGGAAGATGTTTAGTGCCAAAAACATTTACTTATCCCTCATATCTTTTACTACAGGTCACTCCTCGCACAGCTTAAACCTTGTTGGAAGTGAACTTCTGCCTCCCACTCAGAGTCTTCAGCGCCTGCTTTCCCAACTACAAAACATGGAAGCCATTCAGTGTCCTGATCTCGTCAGGTTCGAATAGCGTCTAGTGCCTTCAAAGACGACTTTCGCCACCACAACTTGTTGCTGCTTAGCCGTGTCCCTTCTAAGCATAAGGTGCCCGATTGCGGTAGTTAATCTGTGGGATAGATGCATGCTTAGGGGCATCAACCACCTAGGGTGGGTGTGTAAAAGGGCAAAGGGAATAATAAGTCCGACACAAAATCATTGTTTGAGGTCAACAGTTTCGGTGCTACTCTTGCATGAGCCCGGTGTGAGAAACCGTGCTCAGATCTCTCGCACAACGCATTGTGCTTTTCCTAGGCAAATGCTTTGATTAGCCTGAAGATGGAGTCCTGATTATCATCGAGTTCATGGCCAACACAATAATCCTTGAGACCACCTCAAGGCTTCTCAGGAATACCATCTCTGTTTACCTGAGTTCGTCTGCATTACTGCTCATTCTGATGTACACTACCACTCTCCTGTCCTTTCTCACTTTCCCTTTCCCCCGTAAACCAGGCCTTCTCTCAAGATAGGGCGAGTGGTAAGGTACACAATGGGTTTGAGGATTGAGATATCTGATATCGTAGAGTTTTCCTTTTCGCCTTACCTGCATTATTTACCTATTATTACTTATTTTATGGAAACAGAATGTCATTTATTTGGTCAGATGAAAATCCTTTTCAGATAAGGCTACGAGCATGCCCCTCACACAACCCATTTCACTTCAAGTGACTCCGACTCATCCCATCCTGCGACCATCTCCTTATCTTTACCTGCATCCCATACAATCCGCAACCGAATCTGCTTTGCCATCTCACCACCGGTTTGACAAGCTGTCGCAACGGCTTGAGAGGCAAAAGCTAACCGTGTGCAGCACTACCGCTGATTATTTGTCAGTAGTAGGTGATGCGCACATTTGATATCTTCCGGTGTATAAAGCTGTTGTTATTTATATTTTTTCATTATACTGATTTTATGGTAAGATACGTTTGGAAACACTAAAATCGCATCTAGTCCTATGCTGGAAGGGCCTACCTCATGGAAAAATGAGGCTAGTTAACGGCGCGAATGCGTTGGTTCGATCGGGCAGTCAGTCCGGGAGCAATAATGAATGGCAAGCGTGTTGGTTGACTTAAATGGTTTGGTGAAGCACACCTGATTAGATGGAACAAAAGTTCTTGATTTTAAAGAAGACCTTATTGAAGGCGATTTCACCTGGGTCTTTACGACATTTAGCATTGTGTGATGAAATGCATTCGTTTTGCCATCCTTGTCGTCTTTTGGCTGCTTTGGTTTCTTTTGTTAGCATCACAGGCAGTAATGGATGGCAACTAGCTGAATGTCAGAGCCCTTGTCTGGTCATCCAAGATCCCTGTGTTCGATGTTCTGAGGTGCGGAGATGCGTCGTAAAAGGGTTTGTTAAATTTAGTCAACTTAGGCTTTGGAGTAATGAGAAAGACTTTGTCTGCTTCAATGCTGAGAAATCCCTTTTCTGGTTAATTTATTCTAACTTTTTTATTTTCACCGAAATTGCAAAGGCCCCTTTCAAAGTGTGGATCGCTCCCTAGCCGTAATATTACAGCCATGTGTGTGGGACTAAGGTTTATTGCATCAAACAATTCTAATGTGCCACACAACCAAAGCAATGACCGTCATTTTCGGAAATGCGCCAAGAAATTTGGCGGTTCATCCTCGACGCAGAAGTTCCTCCCTATTTTATGTAGGATTGAATTGCTGACACTTAATCCTACTTGTTGCTGTCCAACTCTTGCAATGTTTTGGCAAAATTTGTAGGACTGGTGTGGATCGTAAAGTAACAAGCAAATGCAATGGCGCATTTCCTTTGCAATCTCTTTTGCGGTTCACTAACTTTAACCACTACTTATTACTTTTAAGTAGGGCCACAAAGCCAACATAACCAAAGCCACAAGGCAATCATCTTCATCCACCATCATCAGTGAGTCCCTAAGTAGTTGAAAGCTATCTAGGTGCGGCAGTTCAACTGTGAGCTGTGACACCAAAGTGCAGCAGCAGATCGTCAGTACCCTCCGAGCGGCCGTCGATGATGTGCATCAGTGGCGAGATGACGTGCAAGAGAACCGACTGCTAAAACATTCAAAAATTTTAGTCTCAAGAAACGACTGCTTGGTTTTTTTTTGTTTTTTAAAAGCATTGTTATTACCCATTAAACTTGGTAAGCACCTATTATTGCAAATTTATAAGGTAGATGTGTTTCTTTCTGCGGGCAAGGCAGATCAACGTTTGCAAGCACATTAGCTCTTAAGTGCCAAATATTACTATTAAAAGTAAGAAAATGTCTTTCTCTTTTTTGCAATTATTGTTTTATTTTTAAAATTAGTGATTGTTTTCACCTAAGATGGACAGTACAGCCCTGCATCACATATACGTGACAGGTGTTATTTATTTGGCAAGGGCCACTGGCAATGCTGGTTCGCGATACAGACACACGAATCATGATATACGGATGTGGGCGTAGACACGATTAGCTTCTTGAACTGCTGGCAGTTGCCTGATTCCAGNCTCGGCTTGTTTGGCCAATGTCAGTTTAGCGATTCTGCAATGAGTAGTTACTTATCCGTCTATTTTGGACCCTTGTGAAATTCCGAGAACAGCGCTTACAACACTTCAAAGTCAAAAAGATGTCATGGTCTGCTTTCTCTGTTGTGTAGTCAGATTCGCATTGACTATTCAAAGGCCAGTGGAGTTTGACGTTTGAGTTTCACGCCAATGAGGTGAGATTGACAGCACCTGCATCTATGTCGCCTNTCTGCCTTAGTAGAGCAATCAGAAGATGGCACTGGTAGGCATTTAGCTCCTTTGTGCCTCAAGGGAACCAGTTATGAACTCTACGGAGGCTATGAAGACTGATTAAACTCCAACATGAGTGAGGTGGCAGTCGAATCGGGATCTCGACGAGGGCAAATTGATATGCTCTTAGACTTCAGGTAAAGGTGTCAGTCAGCCCTCCAAATTTTGTCTAGATCCGTGGGATCTAAGGCACTCAGTAGTCACACGAAGGACCCACCAAAGTGAGAAGTGTGAGACATCTCGAGCATGTCTTCTAAACGCCACTATTGCAGTCGACCTTCCAATTCCAATGTGTTGCTATGTCCCAAAGGTCTCGAGAGGACAAAATGTTGGGCAGGTCGTGACCTGGATTGATTGTGCAATTTTAGCCGCATTCTATTTATTTGTATCCACACTGGAACCCATTCAACAGAAGCTAGCCACGACGATTAGCAATAAAAGTGGAAGAAATTTGGAGTCCATTTTCAATGCTGATAGTCGTGGCTAGTTTCTGTTGAAATGGTTCCAGTGTGGATACAAATAAATAGAATGCGGCAAAAATCGCAAAATCAATCAATTTGAGGTGTGGAGGTGAAGCGTCAAAAAATATGCAAAGAAGTGCTGGAATAATAGGGAGAATAATAGGATAATGATAATGAAGCACGAGATTAATCGATCGAAGTAGTTGTAGTTGGATTCTCTAATGCTGCAACGGCGCAAAAGCCAGGCAGAGTGGAGACACGCAGCTCAGTTGTTGTGAGGCCTCAGAATCTCATTCCCTTTCCATTACTCTTGACTTGTTGTGAAGTGATGGGTGTGCCCTCCTGCCTCATCAATTCACCACCAGCGTTGGATAGGCGCTCCGACTACTCCTCCTCTGCTTGACCTTATTCTTCTTCTTCTTCTTCGCCACCACCGCCGCCGCCGTCGCCGTCGNTTGTTTATCAGTGCACTCTTCATCCTCGAGCACACCACAGCCTCTGCCAGACAGGTCAAGTGGGACTGAATGGAAGCACGTCCTCCTAAAATATTTAGAAAGTAGTTGTTAATTGGAAGTTTCAGAATAACAGGCACCAATCACAATCAAGTCGGGTTTCTTTTTTTGATTAAACCATGTTTTGCTGACAAGGGCGGCTAACTTCATCAGCTCATGCGCAACCGACAGTTGCGCCGCTAGCCCTCCCATTTCTTCTTCCTCTACGCATCCATACACACGTTAAGCCAAAGTATGCCTTAAGTGATTCGGAGAAGATTTCATGCTTTAAAGTTCTTCTGTGGTTGCTCTAATCTAATTCTATTGCGAGTGACATCAGCCCACTTTGTATCCTAACGATTATGTGCACCCATATAATGTTGGTCAACTTTGGATAATTGTCTAAATCCAATTAAAGCATTATTGGGAGTCTTTGCTGCAAAGGGAATTCTTACGAAGGAGTGGGAGCGAGCGATGCGATGTTTGCAGCCTCTCCTCTGCACAAAATGCCTACTTGTTACTAAAAAGTTTACCAACTTTGGTACTTTTACGACGCACTCTGTGACTTGGATCTACGCGACAGTTAGGGTGGGCAGAGCACTGTCAACATGCTGTCGACGTGGTTAGACAAAGAAGCAAATTTTCTACTCTACAATTGCCTGTTCTAGTAAATCAGGGTAAGACAGGGCCTTGTGAGTTCTCAGAACACGGTCAGGTTGTTATGCTGACGGCGCTCACGGCAGGTGCAATCTTAACGCTGGTGTCTGCGCACAAATTGAGCTTGCATTTAGCAATTTGCTCGATTTGCGGGCACAGATTTCAAGGACCTTAGAATATGTTCCCGACAACAAATGGTCTGATGTCGTTTTTTTTCTTCTGAATGTCCCTCCTTCGACCAGATGTTAATAATTCTTTGCCTTCCCTTTGTTGCTTCACACAAATGCAGTGGTGCCTTTCCAACCTAGCATCTGGAGTGACTTTGGCGTCTACGAGTAAAAAATGGAGCAATTGTAGAGTTGAACCTACATATGCATACCGCCAGATGACAAGGAAAGAAGGACAAAGTCCCACTAACGCGTAGAAGCCGTGGCTTCAGCAGGCTCACTACTCTCCAAGTCAACGCCAAATTCAGACAGAGGAAATTGTGGTGGTGCTGAAAGCAGTGCACTTGGAGCAAAGCTCTTCTATTCTGCACTTCATGACATTGGGACAGGTAACCGGATTCGGCAAAGCATATCGATGCTGGTACTATTGTCAGTGGTTTACGGTAAACGGGGTTACCTATGCTTAGATCACAGCTCTCACCACCGCAGGGCCGACGACGCTCATTTCATCAGCAAAAAAACATACTCACTGAACACCTCTCGTCCATGAAGTGCATTCATGCCAACATGTACTTTGAATTAGGAGGGGTTTTGCAAACATTACTCCTGTAAAATTAAATTCTTTACAACTTTTGCATCTTTGATAGCCTCGCTTGCGCCATAGCAGTTACGGTTGTATTTTAGGACACATGCTGTACATATTTACGTGTTTAACGATATGGTGAATGGAGGATGTAGGGGATTTTAGTCAGCCTAGTACTTAGTCGCCATGGCAAGAGTCACCCAGATGATCTGCTCCTGTTCATAGAGCGTCAGTAATCCAAAACACTCCCTTGAGGCGTGATGATGCACGAAGCACAGGCATAACGTAGTTTGCATCTAACGGCTTTTGCGATGGCTCCCAAGCAGCGGCGCGTAATAGGTGACAAGATATTGTGGCGGTAGTTCCCTTAAGTAGCGGCGGTCTGCTGTGTAGTCTTAGTTCCATCAATCGTTTTACATTGGTGTCGTAGGATTTTATTTATTTAATGCCCGCATTTGCGTGGCTGTGATTGAGAAAAGGGATTATTGATGGTCCGCTTTAAAGACTGCCCCAAAATGCTGCGCCACACCATTGTCCAACACTTGCACTTACATTATTTTCTGGTGTAAGTGACATGAAATCGCGAAAAATTACCGATTAGACCAAATATTTATTGCAAAACTCTGTTTGTTTGAACTGCCGGTTTCGGTCACTTGGGTGGCCATTTTGTACTGAGCCGGTTGGTCGGTCTTTGGGCCGTGCCAACAGTCCCAAGCCCTCTGTTTCCAGAATACATGTATTCTACCCCCAGTACTATGCCTTCTTTTACCTTGAAGGGAGTCTCGGGACGCTACATTGGTGGCAGCGGAAAGCGGACCCGACTTTGATGGATTTTATCCTGCTCCATACCGCTTCTAGCAAATGTGGGCGGTGTGAAAGAAGTGCATGTGCTATGGATGGGAGAACCTTTGGTATCTCGTAACAGAAGGGCTGAGATCGACGTCCAGCCTCGGCACCTCCCTCGCCCTTGTGTTTGACAGGGAAGCTATCAACAACTGAAGCGACACTAGCCGTGAACTTCAAGTCCAGTGCAACTGCCGAGGAGGATCAGCGACGTTGTGGTCAAGCATCCTCCGTAAGCTCTCTCTCCTGTTCTCAGATGCAGGATATGTAGGATGCCATTGTACTGAGCCGGTTGGTCGGCCTTTGGGCCGTGCCAACAGCCCCCAAGCCCTCTGTTTCCAGAATACATAATCTGTCCCAGTACTATGCCTTCCTTTACCTTAAAGGAAGCCTCGGGACGCTACATTTATAGTCACAGTTAAAAATTAGGAATTTACTGATGCAGAATAAGTGTGGCGACCCAAGCATAATACTCGGGCAGAACGTCTAAATATTCAGACAAAAGAAGGGGATTGGAGCTCCCTACATGGCTTGGAGGTCAGTTCACCCGGCCTACACAAAATGGCCACCTGATTGATCGCAGCCGAAATCGGCAGTCAAACAGGCAACGTAATGCATAACACTTGTCTTCTGTTGAGGCTTGTCCTCGGTGCCCCATTGGCTTAAGAAAAACACTCACGAGCCAACCGTGTCAGCCATCAATTTTCTGTGCAGCTAGGGCGATTTTTGACCACAACACCGCTGACCCCTCTTAGAAACTCTATTGCATCTAAAACATCGTTCGGTTTTAGAGCTGAAATTGAGGATGGACACCCTGCCAGCTATCACGCGCATCTATTGGTTAAGGTAGGAACACCAGCCTAAAGGCAGGTTTGTGAAAGGGATCACAGGATCTAATACACTTCAGTAGGGATAGGCCTTTGAGTCTGTTGGCATTGTTGGCATCATTGTTCAAGAATAGTTATTAGACTGCGAGACAAAACTTTTCAGATGGTTTTATAGTTAATGTCGCCTCCGTTGTTAATGGCTTCCTTGCAAAAACACGTTAATAAGGCGAATGCCATGGTAGACGTCATTATTAGCCCTTCTGCTATGAATAATTGGTAATATCCTCTTTAGTAGCACGTGCACTTATTCAGCAAGGCTAAATTTTGCAACACAAGGTTCGAATCAGGATAGAACTCCTTCAAAATCAAGCTCGCCTTCGGCGGATACCAGTGCAGCATTGCATTACTTCCTTGATGACAAAGTGGGCACAAAGGGACCGGGCTACTGACATGGCTCGAGAGCCGGTCCACTCGGCTAGAGCAGTAAGTTCACCCGAGTGACCTCAACCCAAAATGGCAATCAAAAACAAGGCATTACATTGAGGCTTTTAATTTTTGATCAAGATTTATCACCAACTTTCAAGAAGGAGCAAGTCTTATACGAACGCTTTTCACACTAACCAGAAGAATGTGATAAAGCCGAGTAGTGTGTGCTAATGAGGTGGAAGCAGTGCTTGAGGATAAGCCATGGCGAACGATTGCCAAAGAAATGGTTGAATCGAGCGTAGATGTCAAATTGTCAATCAACTGCAGTAACCGCACGTGTTTTACAAGCCTCCTTTTTAAAACTGCAAAACAAAAGCTTTTCTTCTGGTTGAGAATTGGACTGTTTAATGTGCTCCTTCCAAGTCAGAAGAAGAATCCTATTTTACCATGAAGAGTTTCATGTTTTGACTTAATGCATGGCAGGCATTTAATGAGAAGTCGCTTGAAAATGATAAAATGCGATTCAAAGGTCTAAAGCTTGCTGTCCACTCGCAAAGTGCTCCGTAAAATAGGCGCATTCCTCAAATACCATTTCAGCATCAAATGTGTATAAGGGGCGTTTGTATCATTGGGCATAAGAATTCCTACTCACCACGTATTGCTCGTTAAAACCTAAGAAGTTGCGTCCCTTTGCATGCCTATAAACTTATTTCGCTGTCCCAAAGTGATCGAAATAGTGCGATTGTATTACTCTTCGACTACTCCCACCGCGCACCTGTGAGCACGTATAAACGAAATCCAATGGTAGACGACAACGAAAGGTTAATGAGTGGTCGCATTTGCCTCTTTCCGTTTTACTAGGACTGGCATCAATTTAAAGCGTGTAGNTCTTTCTGTTTTACTAGGACTGGCATCAATTTAAAGCGTGTAGAGGGAATCAAGCTGGAAGGTGCTTGTTATCACAATGTGCTTACTTTGCCAGTAACTTTACCATCAGCAGTTCAATTGTACTGGATTCGGCATATGTGGTAGCCAATGGGGTCAGCTGTGGCTCTGGTGGACTTGTCCATCTACCGCGATCCATTATTAGCAGTCGCAGAACACCCTCAGTTTTTCACAGGCTCTCCACAAAAAACCTATCTCAGATCAACCATCAGAAGTAACTAATGCGCTGATCGAAAACCTTAACAAGCCGCTTGCATTTACTTTCCGCCTCATCACGCCCAGATGTGATTGTTTATGCATGCATGTTTAGATCAAGGTCAATTTAATCATCTATTTTGGTCAAGATTTGTACTACTCGCAGTTCATAGGGATGCTAGCAGTAAGGGCGCTTGGGAACTACCAGTGTGTCACAGCAGAGGCGATTGGTAAATGATGTCCTTCGTCATTCGTCATCAATACCGATAGTTGTGCTTTCACCAATTGGACAGTGATAAACAATCCAGGACGCCAAGATGGCGTCAGACAATGCTGCATTTCTTCGACCACTATAGATCCTGCCATGCTCTCCCCCACTCAGAGTGGACCATGTTGTACTGCTTAAAGCCTTGTGCGCTGGTAAGATTGATCGCAGGTAATCACGTCTGTCAGGATTAGGTCAGCGCACCATAACCACCAACAACAGATCCACTTTCTGTGCCGGCCTCTGAACTTCCATTTTCTCAGTAGTTTGTGTAGATCTCGAGGATGATGACTTATTGTGACCATTGATAGCCTGAAATGACCTCATGAATATGCGTCCAACAATTATTATCCTCTTCAAGATCGCCATTCCACTACTGGCCTAGGTAGTGTAGCTTGTTGCTTACAAAATGTTTTGCATTACTTATTTAAAAGGAGCAATTCCGGAAGTTCATTGCTTAAGCTGATTACCACAAACCTTCACAATGAAACGCTCGACCATATGCGTCGGAAGCATCGCTAAATCTCCACACGATTTAAGTGCTTCTTTGCAATGCAATAATAAATAGAAAGAAGGTTAAGCAAATGAGCTGCCATTGCTAATCACCTGCTTTCATTATCCCCTGTCCGCACTGAGGCGTAAGAGGCAAAGACAGTGTCAGCATCAGTGTTGTCAAAGAGGTGGAACAAGACTTCAGCATTCAGAACTTATAACCATGCTTGTCAAGCCCTTTGATTCAATTCAGAGTCATCCTATTATAGGAAGATAAACTTAGTAGCAAAAGACACCTCTTCGACCACTGACGCTCATGTCAAAATAGGTGCGGAAAAAAGGAAATAATGTACTCCCCTGTCCAGCAGCAAAACAATGCTAAGCCTTACAAAGCACTTTCGCAGCCAGCGTTTTGCTGCAAGTGCGAAGCGGTGGTCAACCTCCGCTTAGTTTAATAAATGTTGATTAACATTTTTGTTACACCATTGGACAACTGAATTCTGTGTCACCAGACCATCCGAAACGGATTGTGATGCAAGTTACTGCGCGCATTATCTACTTACGTGAGGCAAAAACCAACATGCAAACATAAAGTGTAGTCTTTCACACACAGAAAATATGCTGCGTACTAATACATGTATATACAATCAGCCAATCAGCCAGCATGTGAATCTAATGCAACAGCAGCTATTNCGCTCGACCATATGCGTCGGAAGCATCGCTAAATCTCCACACGATTTAAGTGCTTCTTTGCAATGCAATAATAAATAGAAAGAAGGTTAAGCAAATGAGCTGCCATTGCTAATCACCTGCTTTCATTATCCCCTGTCCGCACTGAGGCGTAAGAGGCAAAGACAGTGTCAGCATCAGTGTTGTCAAAGAGGTGGAACAAGACTTCAGCATTCAGAACTTATAACCATGCTTGTCAAGCCCTTTGATTCAATTCAGAGTCATCCTATTATAGGAAGATAAACTTAGTAGCAAAAGACACCTCTTCGACCACTGACGCTCATGTCAAAATAGGTGCGGAAAAAAGGAAATAATGTACTCCCCTGTCCAGCAGCAAAACAATGCTAAGCCTTACAAAGCACTTTCGCAGCCAGCGTTTTGCTGCAAGTGCGAAGCGGTGGTCAACCTCCGCTTAGTTTAATAAATGTTGATTAACATTTTTGTTACACCATTGGACAACTGAATTCTGTGTCACCAGACCATCCGAAACGGATTGTGATGCAAGTTACTGCGCGCATTATCTACTTACGTGAGGCAAAAACCAACATGCAAACATAAAGTGTAGTCTTTTACACACAGAAAATATGCTGCGTACTAATACATGTATATACAATCAGCCAATCAGCCAGCATGTGAATCTAATGCAACAGCAGCTATTGTTAATCGAACGCACACTCCACCTGCAATGTCACACATTGACGACTCCTAATTTAAGTAGGCAATGCAGAATATCATGCCAATAACATCGTGAAAAGGAATGCCTGCATGGTAGGCTACTGAGACAGGTCTGTGTGGTGACAAATTGGTAAGTGAGTTGACATCCCTTGTAGGCGCCATGGCAGAGGGTCGTAGGGCATTGACGTGGATGTAGTCACGTCCTTCTTGCTCTTGAAAACTAACAGTCTTCCACTGGCGGAAGTACCACAATGCTTGCATACTCAACGTGTCCACACATGCATCGTCATTCGGAAAAATGGCTACAAAGCAGCAATGGAAGAATAAACTTTTGGGGATTTCGTGGCCAACCACGTCATCATTAGAGAACTCGGAGACAAATAACGTACTAGCAACACCACAACCCTGCCTACGCTCGCGACAACTTGCTTTGACTTCCCTTCACATAGTCTCGTCCTCCTCCACACATGACACGAATTCGTGGGCAAATGCACATACATGTGTATTTATGCACAAAAATACAGACAAAGAACCAATTTGTACAGAGCGGATGAAATCACATCCTCACAGGAACCGATGTCTCGCCAACAGTCTGCCACGACAAAGCACATAGTTTTCGATGAGGTTGTCGTACTCCTCCACGACGCTCGCCTTGTTATAGGCGTAGTGTTCAAAGCACTTTGCATGCCGAATGGCATGTTCTGTTCGTAGATTGTGCACGTCAGTCAAGTCGGGTGAATCAGCGATCTGCATCGTCCTAATAGCATTGGCAGGTGAAAAAGAGCACTGACTAACATGTCAGAAGTGACTTCACCGCGCTCCTTTCTTGTTAATGTGAATGTGCGATTGGTCTGCTCAGCATCCCTTTCAACGGAGTAGAAGCGCCTCTCTGTCGCGTTCTTCATGGGTTCACACACGGAGCATTGTTGATCCTCACAATCACAGAAGTGCAAAACAAGCCGTCTGGAGGAAACGCATTGTGGCATCGTGCAATCCATTCCTGTTCTGCACTTCTCAGTGTGCCGATACACGTCGCGAATCGTGGAGCAGTGTGAAATGTTGCAGGCTGTGCGAGGCATCTGCAATGAGTAACACCATTCGGCGTGCACGAGCAGCCGAAACTGTTCTTAAAGTATTCGAACACGCGTAACGTCATCGGGATTATCGGCGACGCTGAGAACACCAGGAATAATTTCGAGATTCTCCATCACACTTAAAAATAGAAGAAACGTAAGCGGTGAACATTGAGGAAGCTAGCGCGTTTTGCATTGCTTCATGCTTTGCAATTTCGAGTTGTGCGGACTTGCAAGATAGCCTGTGAAACACAAATCATGCCCCTTGCAGAGGGCCACTCACCTGACTGATTAAACACTCGATCTCTTTATGCGCGCCAATTTGAGGATGCATTAGAACAAGTACACCATCTTTTCACCTTTTTGCATCATTTAGAAGAAAATGGTGAATGCAGGTAGAATGGGAAGTTGGTTTTCGTGTTTGGAATTGTGGAAGGCTGTATCACAGTGTTTTACAGGCTAGGGCATGTCTGGTAGACATCAGGACATAAGGCACAAAACACAAAATTACTTGTGTTTGTTTAAATACACCTTACAGGTGAGAGACGGAAGGACAATTTGAATCTTGGTTTGGAGGAGCGGTTTGAATCTGCCAACGTAGATGGTGCTACCCCCAACCCATGTTGATGCATTATCCACTGGCTGTTTTAATTCGCACAATAAAGTGTCTCAGAGCATTCAACTTTCTTATACATAAGGTAGGCGCGTAGAACATAGAGAAGAAGGAGAATTCTCTGCAAATTTATTGAAAACATTTTTTGGAAATAGCTCTATTTGTCAGGCTGCTGTGTCTATGGACAATTATGTGATGCAAAATTTATGACACCCCCATTCAGGTCGACAGATTGATGGGGTGTTTTGTCTCATTCAAGCGTCGTTTCGCTAGTGCTTGCGGAGTACATCCCACACGCAACTAAGTCGACGTAGTACAGGGGCTGCTTACAAGAGACGCTCCTGCACTATGCAGAAGCTAAAAGTGCAAAACTCTAGTGGGGTGGAGGCATCCTATCCAACAACAGCTATTGTATCTTTCTGTGTAACAATCCAATTTTAAAGCAGTTCTGAATTCGCCCTCATCGTCGTAAAGCAAATTACATCAAAGACAAGTCATTGCATTCCATTCTCTTCTAGGTTCCCACCTATCTAAAACAGCGGAATTCAAACCAGATTTGAGTTGATTTTTTACTTAATCGTTTGCGGTTTTGTAAGCAGCAGCATGAGTCCTCACGCCTGGAAGTTCGCGCCTCTTAATTTTGCGCAATATTGGGGTCCTCAGTGATATAGAGGTCATTCAGCCAATCGGTCTTTCAGTCCAGCTTTTGGCAAGTGTGCGATCCAGGAGGGGTGTTAATGGCTTCCATGCCTGCATACGCGGTATCGCATGAATTCGGATGACGCAGAGGAGTACGTCATGGAAGCTTGCACTTCTTCTACACAAGCAATAGTTTATCGTGATGGAGGTGCAAGCACAGCGAAAGGCCTCGTCGTAGTCTTTTTGGTGGGCTAAGACTACTGCATATCCGAATGATGACATTGCCACTGGCACAATGGGGGCACTCCACCACCTTCAAAACAAAGTAGCGTTGGACTAGTCTTTGGAAGCAACGAAGATCTTATTAAAACCAGACCGTATGTTGGAGGAAAGAAGGGAAGACTTGCTTTTGCTCGGGGAATCGAGATCAGCATCGCCTATTCTATCCTCTGCTGCAGCAATCCAGGTTTTAACCAACCCTGAAGTTGACTTCCTCGNGATCTTATTAAAACCAGACAGTATGTTGGAGGAAAGAAGAGAAGACTTGCTTTTGCTCGGGAAATCGAGACCAGAAACGCCTATTCTATCCTCTGCTGCAGCAATCCAGGTTTTAACCAACCCTGAAGTTGACTTCCTCGCAAAAACTCACATCATGGCACATCAACTTCTTTTCACAACAGAGAAGAAGGATTATCTAAAGCAAAACACTAAGCTTGAATTTGAAGCTAATCGAAAGCCAAAAAAGACCCGTTTTTCAAGTATTTATACAGATAGCGTAATGCATGGCGAACACTTTTATGGATGACTCACAACGCTGAGCGCCTGAGTCTCACCATTGATGCAGAGGACACGCATTCCATGTAAATGCAGCGTCAAGGAAGAGTCTCTATTTCATTCTGAGTGATTTGCAAATAAGCATCCACTTCTATTAACACAGGAGGACAATAAGTACATCTGTGGCAATGCGATTAAATTCGTCAGCTTACGCGCTACCAACTGCTGCGTTGCCATCTCTTCCATTCCTTCTTCCACTACGCACGCACATACGTGTTAAATAAATGTGTCATTCCAATCACTTCGAATGGATCAAAAAAGCTTTCAATCGTAATTGCTTTGTCGGCTTGTATGTATCCACGGAAATTCAGTCAACTCTAAATAACTGTGAGATTCAGATAGAACGCTTCGGAACTGCGTCGGTATGGAGACTTCGTGCAGAGGTGTGATCGTAAGTGATGCTATGCTTGAAGGAGCTCAATTGAAGGCAGATATTTCTCTGCAAGAGTTCACTCATAATTTCGGGGTGTGGTTTCACTTTTTAGTTCCGATAAATCAGAGGAATTTATTTGAAGACGAATGCTTTTTATTACATCATAGGCGAATGCGCTAAAAGTTAGGTATTCCTATCATCAAACGGTAATTGTCAGTGCACTTCAAAATTGTAGTTATGGTAGGATTTTCCTTGAAGTTGAGTAGCCACACGTCTTACAAGTAGGTTTACCACCATGCACCTTCGACAAGAAAAGAAGTGGCAAAGAGAGAAATGAATCTTAAATTTTATGGCCTAAAATTGTGAATCATGCCGTAAGAGACGGGACGAAAACAGGTGCATCTGCCTTCAACGAAATTGCCAAACTCTTTGCCTCTTACTTAACACAGGTGGGATAACAGTCTATGACATGCTTTCCTACTTTGAGCAGCTATTGCAGATTTTCTGCTTTTTCATCCTCAGCGCTAGGTCGATTCTTTGACACTGCCGTTTTACCGCCAAACTCGGGACTCACACCAACCCTAGCACCTCATCACTTGCGTAGAACTTGCCATGCAGCGTCCACTGAGCACCACTTTAGTAGCGCGGTTATTGCATCCGCAAGTTCTGGGTGGAGTAGGGATGTGATGGTAATTAGTAGTCAGTGATCGTGGTCTGGCAAAATCAGCACACGAACTAACAGTCATAATGTTGGATCAGGGCTAGGGCATGATAGAGGCACTACTCACTCCAAAAGAAAAGGCACCCATCTCAGCATAAGGACAAAGAGATGCAGAATGGTTGATTTGTTCGAGTGCAAAATGTTCGCATAAAATCGAAGTGGTAGGTTGCACAAGCGAAATCGAAATCTCAGGCTTTTTAACTATAAACTAGGAGCTTATTGTTAGGATGACTAAATTTACAAGTAATTATGCAACCGTCATGGCATGTTTTGCCTTGGATCTTCGTACATATTTCCAAAGCCAACTACAAAATTTATGGTATTTTCAGTAATTTGTCCTAGTTGCTGCGGGCCTAGAACGAGTAACTCTAATGTACTTGCACCTCATGCGTCAATACCACTGCTTTATGCCAATTTGTGGCTTAACTCTAGCTGACACTTAGCGATTTGGCTCCCTTGTCATCAGATTTAGAGGTGTATCGGTAAATATTCCTACGAATCATCGGCTCAATAACTGTTCTGTACCCAATGCCTACCAATGTGTTTGCCGCTCAAGGATGACTTCATTCGTCATTTCCTTTACAAAGTAATGCAAGGCTTTACTCTGCTTTATATAGCTCACTGGCACTTTAACGAAGCCGATAGGGCTAGGGCATGATAGAGGCACTACTCACTTCAAAGGAAAAGGCACTCATCTCAGCATGAGGACAAAGAGATGCAGAATGGTTAATTTGTTCGAGCGCAAAATGATCGCATAAAATCGAAGCGGTAGATTGCATAAGCGAATTCGAAATCTCAGGCTTTTTTACTATAAACTAGGAGCTCATTGTTAGGATGACTAAATTTACAAGTAATTATGCAACCGTCTTGGTATGTTTTGCCTTGTTTCTTCGTACATATTTCCAAAGCCAACTACAAAATTTATGGTATTTTCAGTAATTTGTCCTAGTTGCTAATGGGCCTAGAACGAGTAACGCTAATGTACTTGCACCTCATGCGTCAATACCACTGCTTTATGCCAATTTGTGGCTTATCTCTGGCTGACATTTAGCGATTGGGCTCCCTTGTCATCAGATTTACAGGTGTGTCGGCAAATATTCCTACGATTCATCGGCTCAACAACTGTTCTGCACCCAATACCTACCAATGTGTTTGCCGCTCAAAGATGACTTCATTCGTCATTTCTTTTGCAAAGTAATGCAAGGCTTTACTCTGCTTTATATGGCTCACTGGCACTTTAACGAAGCCGATGAGATTTCCTATCATAAGCAATAAAATGATTAGTGAGAAGGACAGTTACAGAGCATTAGGATCTGTGCTTGTTCCCTCCCTCTAGGTCGTTTTACCTTTGGAACGAGACGGCTGACTAGGTGGAGGCATTTTGAGCAGAGAGGAAAAGGGCAGAGGGACATATCTTTCCAAATGACTTCTCTCGGCAGTAGGTGGCGAATGTTCAGTCACTCACTGAGTGCTTCGCATAAGGACGGCGCACTCAAGCACAATTCATGCTGATTTGAGCCTTTTGGATATCTTGCCACTTCCCTTTTTGCACACTTTTCAGCTTTTATTGGGAAAATTGTTGCCTTGATATGCTTACAACACTTGGTATGCTACCGTTGATTATCATCTGTTGAACTGAAAATCTCTCGCCTATTCATCGTTAATGTCGTGTTTGTTTCGTAAGTTTCCTGTTCCACTACATTCGCACTCTTTTACAATCGCAGCACATCACAGGTTCAGTCATCCTAGCAAACAGCAATTTTAGGTGGCATTAAATCCTGCTTAAATTTTACTGACAACGGAACCTGTTTTATTCTGTTGTAGTGTATTTCGATCAGTGAGCCACAGCCGATGCTGCCTATTGAAGCAGTGCTGCATACAACATCAAACAAATACCTTTACGCTTGAATCATGTGCCTGGCGCTTCATCACGCGTAGGAACTTGATAAAAGAAAATAGCCGACTCACCCCTAATGATCGCAGCCGAGATAAAGAAGAGACGCTTTTGTTGCGTATCCCCAATTCTGTGGTTAAAAGAATTGCTGTCTTGCATTTTCTCGGTAGGAGAGACGTGACATTGATAATCAGCTAAGATAGGGAAAAAATAAGACAGAGGCGAAGGGATGAGTGGCCATGGGATCGGAATGAGAAAAGGCGAGGAAAGAGAAAAGAGGAATTAAAAATGGGTACCGTAGGATGACTCTGTACAGTGCAGTGCTACGGCGTTCTCAACTCCCCTCTTTTGCTTATCTACTCCTCTGCTAATTCACCTTCACCTTCAAGGCTAACAAGTCCAAGTTGCGCCAGTGAGATCTTCGGCGTAAGAACGAGCAGGGCAATCAAGCAAACACCATGCTTGTCTGATAAGACATTGTCCGTACATTCGTCCAACGCTAGCAAAAGAGGAGGCAACAGTTGACGGCATCGATTCAGATTACTTGGCTCTTACCACTACCGATAAAGCACAATGCACTAAAATTAATCAACATGCCACACCATACTATTTTAGACTTATAACGCAGTTACTTCAGATTTGGAGCATAACTTTGAACACCGTAATACAAAGGGGCTGACTCAGGGTTCGCCTCACTGCCATTCATCAAACCGAGGTTGTAAATAAGACTGCGTGCAAAAGTCCTTCTGCATTCTTTCTCATCAAACGTGATATTTGGACTCATTTATGACATTAAATCACTTCGAACTTCTATGTGCTTGTGCATAAGAGATCACCTCTGGTTTCGTCAGTCGCGTCCCAAATCATCTCTGTAATTTCAAACCTCGTGGTAAGGCATTTAACAGTCTGAAAGCACCCCGAACCCCATAACAGTTCTTCTGTCATAAGTCTTTTCAGTAAATAAATACAAACCGATGGTCGTAACAACACGGCCACAAGTTGCTCAGCACCATGCAGAGTGCAAGAGGTTTGACTTGGTTCACTTTCTGTCATGCGATGTTGTTGGGTTCATAGCCACAAGCACTAACTTGGTAGTAGCCGGTGTTTCAATTTTTCCAGTGAATAATAAGACACTGACTTGAGCTTAAGTGCTTTCAGACGAGCCTTGAATAACTTGTCGTGTTGCAACCTCTCAGCAATGATCGATCCTATGAGAAACCTGCGGTCAGCAGTGGACATCGCCTCACAGTTTGCCTCGAGGCACTTTGATGCAAACAAATGTGAACAATGCAAATGCAAACGCACGCAAGCGCTGACATTTGAAGGCCTCATTGTACTAATAGAAAAGTGCCTTGCAGGTTAAGACCAACATAGCTGATAGGCTGATTTTAAGGATAGGCCAGTTTCACAAATGCGTTATGACTTGAGATTGCAATATATTTGTGGATTAACGATGTTGCTTCGCTTCTGCCTTATTATGTTGGCTACCTCCTTTTCGGCCAAAAGACCGACTGGAGATCGTGGCAAGATGCACTTGGGCAATTCATTTTGGTCAGCAGAGAATCGCTTTTGTTAGTCTGGCAATTCGCGTTGTGCTATGGTACGGGAATTTCTATTTTATCCTACATTCAAGAGTCCACCCCTTTGTATTCCCTATATTTTGAAAGTTTGCGTTAGCGGGGCTAATAACTACCAGCATTCCTTTGGGGGGCGGTGTGCAGATTAAATCTAAGAAAGTGGATGGGCCTGCAGCAAATGTACAATGTACCTTAAAATTCAAAGCCTCTGGTCATTTACAACGATAATGCTGTCAAATTTAATCAGAAGTGCTGACAAGGACAGGTGATTTTATACCTTCCTGCCTTTCCATTTCATCAACACTTGACGCCAATTTTTAAGATACCTTTCGAGTACACATATTCATTGCTGTACCCAAATGTCATGGCTGCTAATAAAGCACTTTAGTGTGTCGATAAGGTGCCGCTGTTTCCCTTAACAACACAAAGAAATGAGCGATGGCTTGACAAATGAGTTGAAGGGGTGTAACTTTCGAAAACCATGTCTATGACTTCATTGCAGCATTTGAGGTCTGCACATTCACGTTGTGTTTCCTCTTCTCGCCCCCGCCGTTGTTGACTTTAGTGGTGAGTGAACCCACCACTATCACCAGTAGCATATCGAAAGCTTGTGATGACCATGATGTTTGTGATTAAGCATTGCGGCTCTAAGCGACAAGAACAGGTGCAAGGCGGGCTCAGTTGTACTTTGTACAGTGTATAGTGTACTGTAAATCTTGACAGAAATCGGACTTTTGTCCATCTAATCTACGCCTGACCTCAGGACGTTGCTGCAAANATAATCAGCTAAGATGGGGAAAAAATAAGACAGAGGCGAAGAGATGAGTGGCCATGGGATCGGAATGAGAAAAGGCNTATCCCCAATTCTGTGGTTAAAAGAATTGCTGTCTTGCATTTTCTCGGTAGGAGAGACGTGACATTGATAATCAGCTAAGATAGGGAAAAAATAAGACAGAGGCGAAGAGATGAGTGGCCATGGGATCGGAATGAGAAAAGGCGAGGAAAGAGAAAAGAGGAATTAAAAATGGGTACCGTAGGATGACTCTGTACAGTGCAGTGCTACAGCGTTCTCAACTCCCTTCTTTTGCTTATCCACTCCTCTGCTAATTCACTTACTTACTCATCTGGACGTGTGACTGAGCAAAATATAAAAGAATTGAATTAATCAAAGGAATTTGGCCTTTTTGAACGACACATTCAAAGAAACTAATCATTGTTTTTCTTTTCTACATGATTTGCGCTAGATACCGAATATGATAACATGAAAATGATGCACGCAAATGAGGCAAGGGAAGGGGAGAAAGAGATGGGTTGGTAGCTTGGCTTACTCCTAATTTTTGCAATATCCACCTCTTTGGACCACTGACTTCTCTAAAATTTCAACGTGGTAGGATGGGAGCGATTGGGAGTTAGAGAGAGTAGCGAGGGAAATGGAGAAGGCGAAGCAGGCTGGAGGCATTTACGAATAAATTATGGTAGGGATGACACCGCGAAGTAGGATGAATAATAGTAAACGATGCAACGCGTAGAAGAGCACTTTCAATGAACTGCCAATTGGAATCTGACACGTGGGAATCGATTAGTAGTGCGTGTTGCGTGGTGTCTTGCAGTGTCATCTTATGTGGACTTTGGATGGCATGCATTGTACGTCACTTACCTTTGTGTTTCTCACCTAGGCCGAATTCTGTGCATCAGAGCGCATGCAAAGGAGGCGGAGAAGAATGAGATGAACCATCAATGCTAATGTGCTTCAAATTAAACGAGCTGCCATGCAAAGACTGCTTGTCCTCTACTATTTAATCCTGATGGTTCCCTTTGAGAGGCAGCCTATTGGGCATTTGTGAGGAGTAAGAGCAAAGCGAGGTATGAATTGAGTAAAGAAATTGGCGACTTACTCCCAGCGATTGCTATAGACCTAGCGAAGGTGCGTTTCTGCCTATTAATCCTAATCTCAAGCCTTGGTTAACAGACACTTTGCACCAGGGAGGGTAATGGCGATGATTGCACCTCTCCGCTGGAGAGGAAGCAACATAATTGCTCAGCTAAAAGGGACGGAAGATTAATTAAGTGAAATAGGTTGCAGGGGAAATGACAGAGAAAGTTCATTGTCGAATGCCTCAGCACAGATCTGTGGCATTGCTTTCATTAATTTTCTTCCCTCTTTCTTCCATACGGGCCTAAATTCATGCACTTATTTATTCAGCCATGCATTTGAACAAAATGTGCGAGAATGAATGAATGTCTACCAAACCGCGTACTCGAAGACGCAGTCCACACTTTTGTCGTGAAAATAAATTGCACTAGGACACCAGTTTTGGTTATGTCGAAATGATGCATGCAAATAAGTTACGAAGGAAGGAAGCAAAGTTATTGGCATAACTTACCCCAAATTTCTACAACTTTTCATTTAGGCCATTTGACATATTTAGAATTGCAAAGTTCGAGTTTTGGCGATTACAGAGAGATTGGGATGGAGGCGGTGAAGGGGAAAAATGAGCAGACCGCAGGTGAATAGGTAACGAAGCTGCACTGAGGCACTGACAAGGATTTTCATGTTGGGAACGACAACGCCTCTCAATCATTATATTTGTCTTCCACACCTATGCCAAATTGTGTATTTTGGGAGACAGAGCAATGGCATAGCAGCATTGTTTGCGGCAAAAGTTAATTATAAATCTTGCTAGCATTGGTGGGAGATGTAAACCTCACGGTTGTAGCCTTTTGAGAACCCGTATCAGGGCTGCTATAGTGAGTAGTGGCAGTGCGCAGAGAGGTAAGAATTGCTGACTTCTGTTTGGTTACTAAGGGTCTATTTCAAGATAGCAAGGGAGGCGGAATCACCCCCAAGGCTAACAAGTCCAAGTTGCGCCAGTGAGATCTTCGGTGAAAGAACGAGCAGGGCAATCAAACAAGCATCATGCTTGTCTGATAAGACGTCCGTACATTCGTCCAACGCTAGCAGAAGAGGAGGCAACAGTTGACGGCATCGATTTAGATTACTTGGCCCTTACCACTACCGACAAAGCACAATGCACTAAAATTAATCAACATGCCACACCATACTCTTTTAGACTTATAACGCAATTAGTTCAGATTTGGAGCATAACTTTGAACACCGTAATACAAAGGGGCTGACTCAGGGGTCGCCTCACTGCCATTCATCAAACCGAGGTTGTAAATGGGACTGCGTGCAAAAGTCCTTCTGCATTCTTTCTCATCAAACGTGATATTTGGACTCACCTCTGGTTCCGTCAGTCGCGTTTCAAATCATCTCTGTAATTTCAAACCTCATGGTCAGGCATTTAACGGTTTGAAAGCATTCCGGACCCCATAACGGTTCTTCTGTCATAAGTCTTTTCAGTGAATAAATAAAAACCGATGGTCGTAACAACGCGGCCACAAGTTGCTCAGCACCATGCAGAGTGCAAGAGGTGTGACTTGGTTCACTTTCTGTCATGCGATGTTGTTGGGTTCATAGCCACAAGCACTAACTTGCTAGTAGGCGGTGTTTCAATTTTTCCGGTGAATAACAAGACACTGACTTGAGCCTAAGTGCTTTCAGACGAGCCTTGAATAACTTGTCGTGTTGCAACCTCTCAGCAATGATTGATCCTGTGAGAAACCTGCGGCCAACAGTAGACATCGCCTCACAGTTTGCCTCGAGGCACTTTGATGCAAACAAATGTGAACATTGCACATGCAAACGCACGCACGCACTAACATCTGATGGCCTCATTGCATAAACAGAAAAGTGCCTTGCAGGTTAAGAACAACATAGCTGATAGGCTGATTTTAAGGATAGGCCAGTTTCACAAATGCGTTATGACTTGAGATCGCAAAATATTTGTGGATTAACGATGCTGCTTCGCTTCTGCCTTATTATGCTGGCTACCTCCTTTTCGGCCAAGAGACCGACTGGAGATCGTGGTAAGATGCACTTGGGCAATTCATTGTGGTCAGCAGAGAATCGCTTTTATTAGTCTGGTAATTCGCGTTATGCTATGGTACGGGAATTTCTATTTCATCCTACTTTCAAGAGTCCAACCCTTTGTATTCCCTATATTTTGAGAGTTTGCGTTAGCAGGGCTAATAACTACCAGCATTCCTTTAGGGGGCGGTGTGCAGATTAAATCTAGGAAAGTGGATGGGTCTGCAGCAAATGTACAATGTACCATGTACAGGTGATTTTATCCCCTTCCTGTCTTTCCATTTCATCAACACTTGACGCCAATTTTTAAGATACCTTTCGAGTACACATATTCATTGCTGTACCCAAATGTCATGGCTGCCAATAGAGCACTTTAGTGTGTCGATAAGGTGCCGCTGTTTCCCTTAACAACACAAAGAAATGAGCGATGGCTTGACAAATGAGTTGAAGGGGTGTAACTTTCGAAAACCATGTCTATGACTTCATTGCAGCATTTGAGGTCTGCACATTCACGTTGTGTTTCCTCTTCTCGCCCCCGCCGTTGTTGACTTTAGTGGTGAGTGAACCCACCACTACCACCAGTAGCATATCGAAAGCTTGTGATGACCATGATGTTTGTGATTAAGCATTGCGGCTCTAAGCGACAAGAACAGGTGCAAGGCGGGCTCAGTTGTACTTTGTACAGTGTATAGTGTACTGTAAATCTTGCCAGAAATCGGACTTTTGTCCATTTAATCTACGTCTGACCTCAGGACTTTGCTGCAAAGTGGTGACACTATAAGCCAGCCTTAACTTGATCCCGCACCTCGAACCCAAGCATTCTTCATAAGTCAGCACAGATGATTTTTCACTCGAGTTTTAGTTCATTGGAGACATATATTTCAAATTATGCCACTTTTGGCAGAGGTCGATATCTTAGCCTACTTCTCCACAGTTCAGCGCCTAAATGTACATTGTCTGAATGAACAAGTGGTGGAAAGTTCTACAGCAAGAAACATTCACTAAGTCAATTTAAAATTCAACTTCTACTGATAAAATTAAGTGGAATGAAACAAGCACCATCATTAGGCACACAAGAAGCTTGCATTTCCAAAGTGTTTTATACATTCCCGTGCAAGTATAACTATTGAACCTCTTTTTGACCAATAATACAAATAATTCCGATCCATAATGGGGCTAACAGGTGAAATTTTGCACCTTGAATCCCTTGGCCATTTGATAGTTACGTTGCACCTATTATTGCTCATTTAGGGCTGACGGCGATAAAAGAGAGCGAGATGGGAGGAACTCGGGAACGCTCAGACTTATCGTTTAATTTGAGAAGTGCATAGCCTAACCAAGCTCGGCGCCAACCTAATCTTTTTAACTGTACTAGCAGCTGATCTCTCTGGCAATCCATGTATGGCAACAACCAAGTTCTTTCAAGGAGAAGCCACACTCAGAGGGTTGCAGCCCAATAAACCGTACAGTGTTCGTCTTGAAGCATCTGAAGAAGAAAAGAGCGTTTGGCTTTACAGTGGTACGATAAAAAGAGTACTGAGTGGTAAGCTAAGGCTTGTGAATATGAGTACACTGCTTCTACATGTTAGCTGGTAGGTCGAGTTTAATGTGCTATACTGTCTGCAGCGTGTTAGGCATTATGTATTACGACTAAAGATTCGTCTGCAATTCGATTAAAAAGGTTGTAAGAGGCAGATTGGTATGAGGTTGAATTGAATCGTTGGACAAAACAAGCGTAAAAGAGGAAAATTTTAAAAGAAAATTGCCCTATGATTTCGCGCTGAGGATATAAACACAGATGTGGCAGGTTTTCAGCTCATTGCAATTTCATTTTAATTTACCAAAAGTNAAAGAGCGTTTGGCTTTACAGTGGTACGATAAAAAGAGTACTGAGTGGTAAGCTAAGGCTTGTGAATATGAGTACACTGCTTCTACATGTTAGCTGGTAGGTCGAGTTTAATGTGCTATACTGTCTGCAGCGTGTTAGGCATTATGTATTACGACTAAAGATTCGTCTGCAATTCGATTAAAAAGGTTGTAAGAGGCAGATTGGTATGAGGTTGAATTGAATCGTTGGACAAAACAAGCGTAAAAGAGGAAAATTTTAAAAGAAAAGTGCTCTATTATTTCGCGCTAAGGATATAAACACAGATGTGGCAGGTTTTCGGCTCATTGCAATTNCCCGAAAACACGATGCTTTTATTTATGCAGTTCTGAACAGCGACCTCTTCTGTTGAAGCTGCGAATTGACCCACGAAATAGTAGGAAAATTGCAGCGTTTTTGGTCGTCATTCCTCTGAGACATAACATTTCGATTATTTTGCGTCAGATATAACGGCACTTTTGTTTCATTTGCTGTTTTGAAATNGTTGTCTAGTGGTGCGTTATAAGTGAGCAGGTAACTAGGTTTCTGCCCGAAATGGATGCAGCACAATTTGCTTCGGGAGTGTCCAAAGACTACCTAATCATTCTACGACCATGTCCATGCGCACATGGCCACTCACGATTCTGAGTGTCGTCAAATGAAATGCAAGCTCTAATGCCACATCGCAATGCCTTGCACTTTACCGCCTAATAATGCGGTGAGTAGACAAAGACGCTGACACTAAATGTGCCTTATTTCCAAATAAGCGAACGTTTCTCCCATTTTCCTTTCAAATTCGGCAACATTTTGTTGACAGCCACACCTGCGTCAGAAGACCTAAGCAGCATCTTCAGGGATGAAGTTTGTCTAGACGTAGTGAAGGTGCCCTAACTACAGTCGCATAAGCTCCTCAGATGTAGCGAGTTCTTGAGTAAGGAATGGGCACTGTTTAGAGAACATAGTTTTCCACATTTTCGCGGCTGATTAAAAAATGGTCAGGGTGAGCCTGACTAACAAGATCTTTTTAGATTTTTAGAGTTGGTGATGACAAAAGCTAAAAAAACGAAAGAGCTCATGCTTTCACACCACTTTAATTGGAGCCGCGTGGGTCCTCAGACCTACCAGTTAAGTTGGGGCACCCAAGGCCTGGCTAAACTTCATGCTGATGGAATCAGTCTGCATGCAATACCATTCGATTAATCCCGCCCCTCTATTTTCAAAGTTGGGGGTTTCTAATTTGGGGAGATTACTTTTGTAGTCTCTGATCCTGGATAATCATGCGTTATACTTTTTGACGCACTCCAAGTAAATGACAGAGTTCTGCATTATGTCAAACTAATTAAAACGCTATCCACCGGTAAGCTGGTGCTCATGGCATTTCTCTTAAACTCTTTTTCTGCGTAATATTTTGGGAATATATGCTGAACTATACTTCCTACAATAGTCATCATTAGTGTTCTCCCACAATTTGGGCTAAGCATTCCTTTTGTGCAATGTGATTTTATTAACGGAAATTTTTTTGAGTAGAGGAGGAGGAACGCGTAGTGGAAATGAAGAAAGCCCAGGAGGTGAGAAAAGTAAGGAAGATGAAGGAGGCTCAGGGGACAATGAAAATATGGAAAATGAGGAAAGCGTGGCAGGTGGAGGAGATGAAGGAAAGAGAGAGCGCTCTCACTGCCAGTGGATCTGACCTGACTTTCGTGGGTTCTGGAGTAATCTTTGCTTGCATGGCGGTAGTGCTTGCTTAAAATTTTGCATGGGCTGGTGAATGTTACCAACTAAATTAACTATTTGGAATATCAATGATAATAACCTCTTCTTATTGAGCAACTCATTTTCCTTACGGGTTTTAACATTGAATGAGATGTATCACTTAATATTAATTAGTGCTCATTTAGCAACTAAAATGCGACCTCTCAAGGTGGGAAACAGTTGCAACACAAATACATACATTTGTCCACTTTAATTTCACTTTTAACGCTGTTTGTTCAAAGCTACTTACTCAGATACATGTGTTTGCATCCTCGCACCACTCTTAGTTGCCACTCCAAGTCATCTCAGAGTTATTCTACTAATTGGCACAAAGTTGAAATGCCTGCCAGGCAGTAACAGGCGAGAGGAAGCGGTTAGATTAAAACTAGGGATTTTATAATATTTACGCATTGTGTCCAGCATGGAACGTGCCTGTATATATGTATGTGCACACATATATAAACCTGACACCTTTTAAAAGAAAAAAGAAGCGTAATACTTGAGCAGAACATGTAGCCCTAACGTGTGTTAGGGTTTGAAGCTACTAATTTGACCCAGAGGCCGGCTTACCAAACGAGGGTGCAATTACCAAGACGCCACATACCAAAGTGATAATTAAACAAACTATTACGCGTACATTCTGCCCTAGCTGTTGAGCACTGGGGTCTTTGCAAAGAATAAAGAGGACGGGATACTGGGAAAAACATGTGTGCATTCGACTACAAGAAAGGGTTAGGGTTGCAAGCTTGGTCCAAAGATCGTTCCACCTCGCAAACGCAAAGTGGCCAACTACGTGGACCTTAACGGAAAATGGAGTTAAGCATGCAATAATGGTGTTAAACTGGCAGTATACTTCCTGCCGCCTCAGGGAATCCCGATAGGCTACTGTAATTTTCACATCGNCACTGGCTCAGACAATAATAGGTTCTGACCCGTTAGTCGTTATGAGTTACTTGTGTTCTAACGGTTCCAGTGCATTTAAAGTCAGTTCTTAACGTCATGGCAACAGTTGCATTGTCTAAGTTTTCATGCTAACCATACTGGTAGAATCTGTTGACCTTATTCGGATGGACGCGGGTACAGCTGCGATATCCTTCGGAAGTGCATTTGAAATTGCTTTTTTCCATCGATGAACCGAATTGTACCTCCTATCGACATAGTCGAAACAAGCACAAGCCAACGTGTTAAGAGTACCACTACCACTGAAACATCGATGTCCAGTCTACGCTATCGTCGAGGTAAGTGGCGATTCCGCCTATAAGATTTGCAAGATTATGGCTACATTTTGCTATATTTAGGATAGCCTCTCTTTGTTTCGCTTTGTTGCGGTAGGCAAGAGGATGTTTTCCCGAGTCAAATGTTGCTGTCGCGGATGATACATGGCTGAAAGTTTCGAGTTCTACCGCAAAAATAGATAGAAATGGATACAAGAATCAGTTCACTAGCTTTGTCTTTTCCGAGTCTGCAAGCAATCTCTGCGCATTTCGTGGGGCTCTGCTGACGCTGAAGTGCATTTCGGTGACCAATGTTCGCCAATGGATCCTCAACAAAACTGCTGGTAGTCTGTACACTTCAGTGCAGTGCTCATCAGAAGAGCGTGGGTGCATAGATGGAGAGACCCGCTTACTTGCAAGCGAACGCAATTATGAATGTATTTGCAGTGGAGAAGCACAAAATCATGTTCGGTCTCTTTGTTTTATTGTCTAATTTGCTTAGGTGCCTCACAGTGGGATGTAGTTCATTCTGGCCGTAGTAGATGCTGCTTAGTTGTCGGAGCTTTCATGGCTTAAGAGTGGCTGAGCCCCTTCTTGCTTTCTCATTCTCTTCGTTTGGGTTATTGCACTTACTGCTGCTGCTGCCGCTACTAGTAGTTGCAGTTCCTTCACTCAATGCAGGTAAACATTCAATGTTGCCAGATCGGATTTTGTGCTTGCTAAACGAATTGTCGATTTATTTGCGTACAAGTGTTCTGAAGCCTTCATTACCGGGATATGGACAATGTCTGTGGCTAATTTTTCTTCAGTGCTCTGTGGTATGATATGCGTAAAAAATTGCAATTGCTTTGGCTTTTGATGGCATTATGCTGTTTATGAGGGGTAAAAACGAATAACTTTTTGTTCTGCCTATCCTTCCCTATCTAAACCCGCGATCTGCACACAGCTATTGTCATCAAAGACGTCTCCTTGAGACACTTGCCTTCAAAAGACCCACGAATGAAGTTCTTCTTGTCAATGTGGTGTTGTGGTGACGAATTTGGAGAAAACACACCAGCTAGCTCGGCATGCATACTTTATTACTGTAGAAATGCAGTGGCCATGGAGTGATCGTCTCCATCACTCAGTTGCAGTAGTAATTCAGCTTGACTGATTATTTTTGAAGCTTGTCTAATATTTGATTGTAATACAATTGCAGATTTGTCCTCATCCTCCATTTGTTACTACTATTGGATGGACTTGACGGCAAATAGATTATCGATGGCCCTGAGGACATAGAGGGGTGTGTGGTTTCGTTTCCCTTCGCACTTTATTGTAGTAAGAAGTACTGAGATTTAGTTTGCTTATTTGTTTGCTTAGACGCTTTTCACATTTCTGCACAATAGAATATTTGGTTAGTGGGGTTTGGGTTGATAGACAGCCGAAGGTTAGGAGACCCGTATATTTCTGACTGTGGATCTACCTACCTGCCCGGCCATCTGTGGACTTACCCATCTGTCTCTCTATTCACTCCTCTGCTTCATCTCAATGGTAGCATCCGATCAAGTGTAAGATCGGCGTGGTTCTTCCCCTTCCTTTAGTCTTAGTCACGATGAGCCTTTGCTTTGCCAAGCATTTTTGCTGTGCAGCCTCATTGCGGCGGCTGACGTTTGATTGATAAGCCCTAAAGGTATGGATAAAGACGCTATTCAGTCACTTCTCGCATTCTAACCCTTCACAATGTCAACTAGCTTTGTGTTTTTGTCTTGGTAGGACATTTTGGACCGCTCGGAAGGGGACTTGCACCAGGCTCTCATCCATTTTGATTTTGCTACAATCAGAGCATTTCTCAATTCACCACGACGAATAAGAACGTAACTGTTGGTGACGTCGATAGTCAGCATTTGGCCTTAATGTTGTGCACATCTTTTTCATCGTCACTTGGATAGACGAGGCCTGAAGACACTACGAGTAGTCGATGTGTTGTGCTACAATCGCTGCTATCATTGGTAGAATGCAAAAGGTGACTACGGAAAACAGTGAAATTTGGTCAAAAAGAGACTCAGACTTTCGGAATGTCCTTTCGACAACTCAGGAACCCTAAAAAAACGGATCCTTAACAGCAGACACCCTAAACCAACTTGTAATCACTGCCACGAATTGGATTAGGTTGATTTTAGGCGACTTTATTAACATGGCATTCCAAATTTTAGCCTAGAATTTTGGGGTGCGGTGGTCAACCAACCAATTTCCCCGTTCCATTTCTAAACACAAACCTTTCTACTTGTCGGTTTTGCTGCAGGATGAGTCACGAGATCTCATTGTGGCTAAAATTAAGTTAAAAACAGGAATCAAAACTGTGATTATTTTGATGCAGAACTTTTGTCCTTTGGTGCTCTATAGTAGTAACCACCTAGGCAAGACTTTCATGCTATTTGGGCCTTTTGTAGTGTGCGATTCATTCGTCCAACCACTATTGCTTTCCCAAAATGGCTTTGCCAGGATACTCACTCCACTCCCAGTTCAAACATCCTGACCCATTAAACTATCTTTGCTTTATTTCTCTTCACAGTAAGCAGCGTGTTAAGTGAGATAATGTGATAAAAGTCGGCGAAATAATGTGAGACAGCAGCTCCATTCCCTTGGGCAGGTTCTTTCTTATGGAAAAGTTGTGGATACTCGCTTACGCAGTAATCAGAGCTGGCAAATGCTTTTCCTTAACTTAAACATGCATTGTATCCTTCTCTTTGCACACAAAGCAAAGGGACATTACGGCATCTGGTTTTGAGGTATGTGTAGCGGACAAATAGCATGGGTTCAATTAATCTCAGAGTGTAGAAGTCAGTGCTCAGCACAAGTCGATGTTTGATCCTTTGCAATTAACGGTCCACAAAATAAAAAGGCTCAAATTTCGGCAGAAAGGGGAAGAACCTACTTTATCGTCAATGACCTCAAAAACAATTACCTCATTATTATGGCTGAAGGCGAAAGTGAAGTTTCAGACAAATCGAAGATGTGAAGCCAATGGGCGGAAGGTAACGATGAGATGAGCAGTCATGGGTGACGCCAACTCCAACTTTCCGTAGACTTTGCACGATGGAGCAAATAAAACACCCGGAACAGCCCTCCCCTTAGACAATCAGCTCCAATCACCCGAATAGTCATATTTCATCACTTTCAAATTATGCACTTCTCCTGAAATGCCTCGTTTTTCGTAAATTGTGAGAAAGCTTGTGATTTTGAAGGGCATTCACATTTAGCCCCTGCTCTGTTAAAAGAGATTAGTCTTGGACGTTGAACCTTTGAAGGGATTTAAACGAATAATTTGGGAGGCCAAACTTGAGAAGGTTTGTCTTGGAAAGGGACCCCAATGGCTGCGTCTTGTTTTGCAGAGCAGTTGCCAGTGACGCATGTTTCTCACTTTCGCAGATATCCACTGGCTCAGCCTAAGCAAAGAGAGCATGATGACTTGTGGTTCGTTGCTGAGCAAAACGTGTCAAGATGATAATTGGGTGGGTTGCGTCGGCACGGATTAGTAATCAGCAAAATGGCAACTTCTCACCTTTCTTTAGATGAAGTAGGAGATTTTTATTATTAAAATTGTAAAATAGGCCATAAAACTCGACATCTTGATTAATTAGTCGTATACCTGGTGTAAGTACCTTTGTGGGCTAGTCGATTTAGCTGCGGAATTATACAACCCAACACACATTCATCAATACGGTTTGTGATGTAATGGTATTGCGCACATGTTTTCACGAATGACAACGAATGAGATGCACCTTGTAGGCAAAAGTGGCAAATCGAATCGAAGACGCAGAAAGTGTAAAAAGCATAGATTTTGTTTGACTACTGCATTCAGTTTGGGTAGCATTTACGCACCGCAAAGTTTGCAGAAGGAGTCTCACCATGGGTGATCGGCAAGCATTTCTCCGTGCCGTGGTGCTTCAATCCCACCACGATTGGACCATCACTGACTGCACGAAACTCAGAAGCCTCCTAAACCCGTCCTGTAAGGAACAATTCTTAAAACATCTCTTTAAAAAGCAGTGCCAATCTAAATCAAACAGATAAATATCAATGGTGAGCAATGCGCCTTATTACACCACAATGCGATGAAGCCGACTCCATCGTGAAGACCGCTAAAACTTGCAGTGAGTGGACTACATCGTCACTAAAAAGTAATCTTGCTAAATTTCCCTAAGCCATGTTATGAAGCATCTACACACACTTGGAATTAAGTAACAACTCCAAGCAAGTGATTTGAACCTACCGTGAGGGCCGAAAGCCAAAGCGAGCACTCTCTAAAAGGCACAAAATCCATGACTGAGTGGACAAACTTGTGTGCCTTACAACGTTGTTAAGACAATCATGCATTTCTGTCAAATGAGAAATCGCCTACCACCCGTCGTTATGCCGGCTTTGGCAGAGACTCCATGAATATTGGGTTTTTTCTTCCTTTCAGCTGTGGTGGGATACGCGCCCTCAACTTGTTCACCTGTTTCGCTTACATTCCTCTGAAATTTGCTATCTCCAACCTTCACGATGTTCGCTGTGAATTCCAGAAGGCCATTCTGTGTGCAGCACTCCCTCACAGGCCAATGGAAAGTCAATGCATTGCCCCATTATCGATCAAGGCTTACAAGGAATTGGGGTGCATCTGGCCATGTAATCGGTGTATCTGCAGCAGACGCACACAGCAGTACGTTGAGAACGCCAACGACCACCGCACACCTTTGCAATACAAGGTAAAACGTAAGTTTATCCTGGTAAGTTGGTTTGGACGCAAGCATGGGTGTCGAACTAATGAAAGCCCCTGACTACACCAGGCGCAAACTACGTGTGTACTACGAGACAGTTGGTAGTGAAAGCAGGGTCGCTTTGTTACTCAGCGACAAAATAATAGTCATTATTTAATATTTTGCTGCCATAAGGAGCTATGATTGACCTAAATTATCTCAGCGTACTGTGGGAGAAGGTTATTGTTTTGGAAAACAACGTGAGTACCATTACAGTAGGCCTTTACCGTTACTTTTGAATCATTTTGCACTAGAGACTAGAACGCCTGATATTTGCAAATGCCAATCAATTAGTAGATCCATGGAAGCCTTTTTAAGAAAGAACACATCCGCGAAGTGTCAAATGGAACCAATCCTATTAGCAACCAAATGACTACAACTCAAAACGACTAATTAATGAAGCCAAACTTTTTGAAGAACAACGACCAACCTCACTCAGATAGCGAATGGGTTTTGTTTCAATCGGGCATTCATCTATTACAAATCCACCGCCTACTAGCTCCCCATTTAAACCACCCTGTAGATGGGCGTTGAGAAGCATCCTCCTTGTGCCAAGCCGCAAATCCAGAAGTGGAAACCAACTTAGAAGATAAATAGTACCACTCGGAAACATATTGATTCGTTTAAGTTGCTGTCAGAATAAAAGAGGGCGAGCGAACTGCCCGGGACCAACTATCTGGGTTTCTACCAAAAGGCAAAGTGTGGCAAGTTTTGTAGCCGAGTCGAACAGCAAAGGAGAGTTTATGAGGGTTTAAGATAAAGCTACGGTATACGGGCTTCCGTCTGATACGATTTGACTGCGATTGCTCAGTAAACACTATAAAACTGCCGTGAAATTGACAAACGCGTTTACAAGTCGATTCAAAGGCTGCGAAATAAGAGGCGATTTTCAATGTCGCCGATTTTTCAAGCACACAGCAGTACGTTGAGAACGCCAACGACCACCGCACACCTTTGCAATACAAGGTAAAACGTAAGTTTATCCTGGTAAGTTGGTTTGGACGCAAGCATGGGTGTCGAACTAATGAAAGCCCCTGACTACACCAGGCGCAAACTACGTGTGTACTACGAGACAGTTGGTAGTGAAAGCAGGGTCGCTTTGTTACTCAGCGACAAAATAATAGTCATTATTTAATATTTTGCTGCCATAAGGAGAAATCATTTTGCACTAGAGACTAGAACGCCTGATATTTGCAAATGCCAATCAATTAGTAGATCCATGGAAGCCTTTTTAAGAAAGAA
The DNA here is from genome assembly GCA_001693075.2 of Taenia saginata. Lineage (NCBI taxonomy): Eukaryota > Metazoa > Platyhelminthes > Cestoda > Cyclophyllidea > Taeniidae > Taenia > Taenia saginata. The sequence continues at coordinate 117,543 of LWMK02000204.1, forward strand.
CACATCCGCGAAGTGTCAAATGGAACCAATCCTATTAGCAACCAAATGACTACAACTCAAAACGACTAATTAATGAAGCCAAACTTTTTGAAGAACAACGACCAACCTCACTCAGATAGCGAATGGGTTTTGTTTCAATCGGGCATTCATCTATTACAAATCCACCGCCTACTAGCTCCCCATTTAAACCACCCTGTAGATGGGCGTTGAGAAGCATCCTCCTTGTGCCAAGCCGCAAATCCAGAAGTGGAAACCAACTTAGAAGATAAATAGTACCACTCGGAAACATATTGATTCGTTTAAGTTGCTGTCAGAATAAAAGAGGGCGAGCGAACTGCCCGGGACCAACTATCTGGGTTTCTACCAAAAGGCAAAGTGTGGCAAGTTTTGTACCCGAGTCGAACAGCAAAGGAGAGTTTATGAGGGTTTAAGATAAAGCTACGGTATACGGGCTTCCGTCTGATACGATTTGACTGCGATTGCTCAGTAAACACTATAAAACTGCCGTGAAATTGACAAACGCGTTTACAAGTCGATTCAAAGGCTGCGAAATAAGAGGCGATTTTCAATGTCGCCGATTTTTCAAACAGTTTCACGACCTTTAGAATCCCATAACCTATAAATTTATAACTCTTACATGATTTTTAGGATGTTTGCAAACAGACTCTAGCTAGTGATTTTATCATCAACATTACACTCACGCCATGCCTACAGCGACCGTTCATGACATGTCTTGTTGCATCACATTGTGCAAAAAAAAACAAGTTGTTTTGAGAGGGTCAAAGGGGCTAAGTGAACCTACTTTCAACTTCCAAGCACAGCTCATGCGATCTGAGACAAATGATAGCAACAAACCTGTCACAACTGCACTGAATGGAAAGGAATGTTTTTGGTTGGCGTGAAAGGCGCGAAATTCGCCAACTTCGCAACATTTAAGTTTTGCAAGCGTTAAGGATGAGTAACTCAGATAACGACTATCCCTCCTTCCATTCAGTTACCTCAAACTGCATTCACTAATGAAAGCCAAATGTTGGGCACTAACAAATGAATGAATTTTTTTGAGGCCAGTCTACTACTGGTTATGGAATTAAGTAGTTGCTGTTGTGCATGCAGCTTGCAGCTTGTGGGTGGGTGAAGTATTCACGACCCTGCATTGTCAAGCAGACGTTGGTCATAGCTTTTAATAATGAACAAACATTAAAATGCACTGCTACGTTGTCGTGTCCATCCAGCCTCTGCGCATACGAAAGAAGGAGGCACTACTGCTCATCCAAATTAATAGTGAGTCTTACCAATTAAAGCACACTTACCAGCAGATCGGCCACAAATACTCACATGTGGGACAACGCAATGCCGACTATCGTTTGGGTAGAGTCTTTGGAATAATTCCGTCAGATAAAGTACTTTTTATTTCGTCTTGTTGTTGTTGTTGCTGCCATTGTCATATTGTCATGACTTATACCAAAGCAGGACACGGCGGCGATTTGAGATGAAGCCAGGCGCTAAGAGCATTCATCCATAAGTTGTAGAGGGCAAATCCACCTTCAGATGAAAGCGTATTCAGTACCATAAGAAGCCAAGAAGTTGGATTTGTGTAGTTCGCGATCGTGATAAACTAAGCGTGACACAATATGGGAAACCAAGCCGAATCGACCTTAGCGATACGAACACATCTCAGCCTATTCACTACATGCTGAACTATTTGGGACAAAGTTTGGTTACGAATCCGGTCTTGCTTAAGCATCCTCTATCCAGGACTCGCCGGTGACGTCATATAGCCTTGGGATCGATTTAGCTTGGAACAGGTCGCACCAAGTGCTGCCTCGGTTTTCGTTTGGAAGGGACCAACCGACTCATTTTCTCCTGTCACCTGACGTGTGATTGTCCTCCTGGGTAATTAAGGAGGAGGAGGGGCTGTGTGCAATGTTTTGCCTTTTGTGCGTGAGTGCATAGAATTTTATTGTAATTGGCGAGCATGGCAGCTTGTTGGTTATAGTAACGCAAGGCGCCTTGGAGGCGCTGTTATCATTTGAAGATAACCGTACTTTGATGGACTTGACCTGATTCATGCGACAGCCCGAACAGAAGTGCAATCAAGAGCATGACTGTTGGTGGAATCAGAGTGAGTATCCCGGTGGGTCCTTTTTAGCAAGCATCGGTGGCTATATCAGTGAATTACACGTCCTGATAGAATCCTTGTTAATTTTGATCTGCATTACTGGTAACAGCTCGACAAACATCAAAGTAGGAACGAACAGGCTCGTTGGAGCCTCCCCGCATCTACCTTGTTGATCGTCGAGCTGTCACCTAAGAATGAGGATCAGAATCAGAAATTAATTGGCTTGGACATTTCGTAGCTGTTATGNATCTACCTTGTTGATCGTCGAGCTGTCACCTAAGAATGAGGATCAGAATCAGAAATTAATTGGCTTGGACATTTCGTAGCTGTTATGGCAATAACCATCCAGATTTACTAATTTTATATCAGGTTTAGGTGGCTGTAGAAGCTAGCTGATGCACTTGTGTGCTTAAAAATCGAAACACACTCATATAAAGGGATTCCTTGGAGCAATTTAAAAAGCCCATGGTTTCACCAGCAGCAGTGAATGAAACGTGGTTCGAGGGCGAAAATAACGGATCTAATGGAAGGGAGAGACGGTGCGGAAAAGTATAAATTTTATTCAGCTTCCGAATTCAGCTTGAGCTGTCTTTGCATACAGCATGGCTATCAGAGGGAGTCGTATCATGGATGATCAGCAAGCATTCCTCCGCGGTATAGTGCTTTAATACCGCCACAAATAGGCCATCACTGACTGCACCAAATTGAGCAACCTCCTAAAACGGTGTAGCAAGGAAGAATGTGGGGAACAATTGCTTCAAAGCAGTGCCAATCTGGGTTGGATTTGTTGTTCTAGCTTTTCCTTTTCGCCTTTAAGCAGCATCTGGAATGCCTACGTCCTTTTGAATGGTCAATCCATTGTATAAACGGCAGCTGGTAAATCTTCACTTCGTCATGATGGTCCTTCTCATGTGCGTCACAAAGGTTCAGCCATCTACTCATTTAGTAGTCAACCAATCTCTCTAGACCACGCGTAGCATCAAAGGTTTCTCCAACTCGTTTACTAACCGCAACATTTTCCCTCCCTCCCTCCCTCCCAAAAATACAGTTAAATGCGGGTTGATGGCGTTCATTCGCTCACCAATGGATGAGACCAAGGCCACCTGTGGCTTCAACTACATTACCAACGGGTCAAGATGGAGGGGCTCTGGCTGTCATGTGGTGATATTTCGTGAGCACACTACTTTATTCCTCTCGTTTTAAAACGCGGAGGTTTAAAGTGCCACGATGTGGCTGCAGCTGCCTCGCTCCCTACTGCTCAGCTATGAATAGTCGTGCAATTTTCTTCCATTCACTAATCTAAGCCGCAATACAGATAAGTAGATAGGCTTTTCGCATTGGGGAGGCATCTTTATGGCTGTGACGATAGTGGTGGTTCCACAGCGTGTCTGCCAAGGTGCGGCTAGTGTGAGTGGCTCTTACTGACCTCTTTTCTAACATGTGATCGCACTGTGCTCTCACACAATGTCCTTCAAGCACATCAACCGAAGCACAGCTATTAAAGAAGACCTCTATTGATTGAATTGTTCTCTTACAATCTTTTACGGCTTCCAATTCACACGTGTGTGCGAAATTGGAGTTTGGTATACACTGGCGTAGGGCTGATTGGATCCGCCTGAAGTAGCGGAATGGGAACACTCGACCAACTCTCACACTTGGACTTCCCGATCCTTCTCCTCATATCTTGGTGCAACTTAATGGCGAGGTGAAAGCCTCAGCTCAAATTATCCCTGTGACTGAGTCTGGTCGTCTTGTTAGGCATGCATGGCGGTAGACCTGCTGCCACTGAAGAAAAGTCGCCATTGGTGAATGATCTTTCTTCTAGTTCCTTGCAGCTCTCAATTCGCTGCGTGCAATGATGGAAACTTGATGGTGGGTCAGTAAGCTGACTGGATCCACCTCATTCAACGACTGATGCATGCACGCTCATGTTCCGGACACGATAGTAAGTGAGCTGAAGGAAGTCTAGTGCTAGTTATGTTTGTGCTCTGGTCTACTCATTGAAACTACCCAAATGTGGCAGCATCTACCTTGCTCCCCACTGCTCAGATTTAAGTAGGTTCTACAATGCATTCCAATCACTTATCTGAGCTGCACACTACTTCATTCGGTGCCTTTCAATTGACCATGAACTGCAAGTTTGGGATTTCAGGTGCATTGGTAAATGCAGTGCCAATCTGCAGTTTATGAAATTGAGCTGAGGCCTAGGAGACCTGGGCCGACTCTAGTCACTTCAATGAGAATCATTGACGAAGAGAGAATAGGGACTTTAACAAATGAGATTGTAGAACCGCGCCACTAGTTCGTTTACTTCTTTGTCATTTGCACTTACTTAGTGATGTCTTCCATTTTGTTTCCCAGCAGCTTGAAATACGTGGCTAGTATTCCCTTTACCTGCAACCGCCCAAGACATTTGAAGCAGATTACCACCTTATGCCATGCATTTATCCGGCTTCGCTAAGTGCTCACTTCATTTTCCACACAACATCTTGCACAACGTCGCTAGCCATACTCTACTGTTGGCTGAATGAGAGAGTAATTCAATCAATAGAGGTTTCCTTTAGCAGCAATGCTTTGGTTGATGCGCTTGAAAAACTTTGTGTGAGGGCACGGTGCGATCACATGTTAGAAAAGAGGTCAGTAAGAGCCACTCACACTAGCCGCACCTTGGCAGACACGCTGTGGAACCACCACTATCGTCACAGCCATAAAGANTAATTCAATCAATAGAGGTTTCCTTTAGCAGCAATGCTTTGGTTGATGCGCTTGAAAAACTTTGTGTGAGGGCACGGTGCGATCACATGTTAGAAAAGAGGTCAGTAAGAGCCACTCACACTAGCCGCACCTTGGCAGACACGCTGTGGAACCACTACTACCATCACAGCCATAAAGGCGCCTTCTCAATGCTAAAAGCCTATCTACCTATCTGTGTTGCAGCTTAGATTAGTGAATGGAAGAAATTTGCACGACTATTCATAGCCGAGCGGTAGGCAGCGGGGCAGCTGCAGCCATATTGTGGCACTTTACACTTCTGCATTTTAAAACAAGGGGAATAAAGTGATGTGCTTACGAATCATCATTACTTGACAGCCTGAGTCCCTCCATTCTGATCCGTTGGTAATGTAGTTGAAGCCACGGGTCAGCAACCCGCGTTTAACTGTATTTTTGGGAGGGAGAGAAAGCGTTGCGGTTAGTAAACGAGTTGGAGAAACCTTTGATGCTACGCGTGGTCTAGAGAGATTGGTTGACTATTGGATGAGTAGATGGCTGACCCTTTTGGGCGCACATGAGAAGGACCATCATGACGAAGTGAAGACTTACCAGCTGCCGTTTATACAATGGATTGACCATTCAAAAGGACGAAGGCATTCCAGATGCTGCTTAGAGACGAAAATTAAGAGCTAGAACAACAAATCCAACCCCTTATTCTTTTTTGCTTGCAGAAACTTGAAAGGTGCTGATGTAGCTAAGACGACCAAATACACCTTCTACCACCATACTATACGACCGTGAGACTTGCACGAACCGCATAGGCTCTTGTTAGCTGCTTATAATAAACCTACTTTTATAACCCTGAATATCATGATAGTTTCTTTTAAAACAACTCTTTTACTGCAATAACATAGCTACAGCAAAGTCGTACTTCATTTGTCTGTTTACACTTGAATTCGCAAGTGGTGAGGTCTTTGGACCATGCTAACAGCCTTCCGGCCCGTCTCTGCGTTCATAAGTAGTACATCCGCCCACCGCCACTGGGCGGCTAAAACTTCGGGCGATAGCTCGGAGAGAAGCCACAGTATTCTACTTTGAGGGTTTAGGAATAACAGACTGAAGCGCCTACATCTGGCCAGATGGGCCAATTCCCGCTAGAGCTGGTTTATTTGCGAGGCAAACGGCGCCAAGCGCGGTAATAGAATTAAGGGAGAGGGAAAAGGGCTTGACAGACAAAAAGAAAATATTACGGCCCATTTCGTTGCATTGCCACAGTATTGAAAATAATTGAATGCATTGCGATTAATTGCCCTACTGGAAGTGTTTCCCCAAAAAACAACTCAATTGACTTCTGCAACTTACCACCTGCATATAAAGTCGTGTTTATGTTCTAAATAGAAAAGTTAACGCTAATTGCAAAAAAATTTGGAGAAAAACTTGTGTAACAAGAGCCGAGATTCTTGGGTCCTACTGAGCCGAAGAATTATCCGTGTTGACTGCACACACCAAAATTCATTTCAAAGGTGACTCTCAACTTAGTCACCCATTTCAGACAAGATAAATTTTTGCATGGTGTTTGAGGTTAGCATGATGATGACAGTCGACCAGAAAGTACATAGCCCTCTAACGCATCACCACGAGGCAGCGATGAAGAGGAATGGAATGGAATAACTCAAGAGAACTCAGCCAGCCACTAGTCCATCTGCGCTGCCGCCCCACTGAATTGAAATTCCTTGAAGCTTCGCACAATTGCTGGTGCTTGTGTCACGTGTGAACCGGGTGAAAATGTCATTTCGCCCCCAACATTGATGTTGCTCTGGACACAGCCGAATAAACCTATTGGTGAGAAGAAGTGTAATCTTCAGATGGCAGCCTTTGTGCGCGTTAAGTCGATTGTGAATTGCTAGCGCATGTGATGTGTGACCAGATCTGACATTTGTAAGCGGGAGAGAAGGGAAATGAGTCATAGCGTATCAAATCGAGGTAGCGAGCTGATTCCATTGACTTGCGTGGACTAGGTGATTGCATCACCGGCCACTAAGTTGTTAAAAATGCTACTTCTAGCTGGACGTTGATGTGCAGTCTACGCCACTGATGAACCATTTACCGATCTGGTGGCACGATTGGTAAGGCTATCTGTAAACTTCAGAGCATTTAAGATTGCTTCTTTGAACTCACTTTGTTGCGACAGTTTCAGGGATGTTTACTCTGGCCGAATTATGTTGTCGAAGGTAGGAGTTTGATTAAAACTTCAAATATCGATTAAAAAATTCTCACAAATTTACACATGATGCGGTGTACTAGCTTCATTTACTTCGAGTCCGAAAAGAACATGGTCACATTTTGCGGGGATTCTCCTGACGCTAAAGTGCATTTAGGTAGCTGGTGCTTTCTGATGAAATTTCGCCATAACTGTTGGTGGTTCGCGCAGCTTAGTGCGGTTTAACGCAATTGGTTCCATTTTCATGGTTTCTTGGGCTGAGAGGACCAGTTGTCAGCGCGAAGAGAAGGGCGTAGATGCATGGATGGATAGACCAGCCAACTTGCAAGCGAACGCAATTATGAGCATATTCACAATGGGAAAGCACATAATTATTATTCATAGTGCAACTTGTTGAGATGTGTGCCCCTGAAATGCAATCCTTTCAATTAAATAGGTGCTGCTGAGTTGGTGCGAATCGCAAGAAATCATCTGCCCTTTTCTTCCACTAGTGGTGAGACAATGAGCATCTGTTTGATAAGTGGTAGAGAAACAGGTTAGTCACATCATCCACGGACTGAAATGCGCATTGTTCTCTTAGTAATGCATATCCATGCTCTTTGTACTAGAGCCAATGCATTTCGCATCACCCTCTCCTCACCCCAGCCATCTCTTATAGTGAGTGCACAAACCTGCATTGTGCGCTGCACACCCCACATTCACATCTATTTTGCCTTTTTGCAATCGCGCTCTGATGCTCGAATCCTCCTGTTCGATATTTAGCTGCACAGGGCACATTGGTCTGCTAAGTAATGACGGATTTCCGAGTACATCTGAGTTTCGCATTAAGCTCTGCCTATGCAGTCCTTCTCATTGCACTCGCGTCCCACCATCAAACAAACCACTGTGGTCTTCTTTCTAACTGGCTCTTGGCAGCGACTTAAATTCGGGTGATTCTGTTTGCGCTTGATTGGGTCTAGTCAAGAGAGCCTATTGCCATGGTACTGCAGGATTAGACTCACGGTTTTTCTCGTCGGCTTCTGCATTCCTCCTCCTCACGAAATTGTCGTCGTACAAATACCACAGCTTCACATACTTTTCTGGGACATGCAAAATGATGGCCACTATTTTTTCTTTTAAGAAGCGCTTAGCACTTTTGTCGCAGGGATTTGAGAAGGAAAGGAGATTTATCCTCCTTTCAACTGTGAGAGGCGGTAAAAGGTATCTCACATGTTTTTTGTAACTGGATAATTAGAAATCGCGGCCCTAACTAGTACATTGTCTTTCTTACGGTTTTTCGAAAATTAGATAACTTTAATTCACATGTTATGAATTGCTCTGTAGGAAAGCCATAGCTTTGCATATTTTTGAATGCACTTCTAGCCAATGTCCGTGTTTTGGGCTTGCATAAGCCAAATGATCCAGATTAAATGAAATAAAGTTCGGCAGCACTAATCGTGAAAACCGCTCTCAACCTAGCACCTATCTGCCTTAAAGTCACCCGACAAAATGGATGAGTAAATATTATTAATGTGACTCTGTGATGTGTAAACATCGACTTAGCACCCCATTGATTAGGAAAATCCTTAAACGATGGCTTTGGCCTACTTTGCTAAAATTTCATTCTGAGGGAAGTTGGGCAAAGTAGAGGTGATTTCTCTGCGCTTCATGCGGCTGGGAGTAGGGTGGTGTTATTGAATTCTCCTTGCACCAGTGGTGAATATGCTGCTCGACGGGTGATTCAAAGGGGCTTATGTCCCATTCCGCATTGAACGCCTGGTTACCACAAAAAATAGCAGCCTAGAATCCCAAATACCAGATTGAAGCACCATCAGTTCAAGTTATTTGGTATTGAAGGCATAACTTATGCTTAAGATGGAACGGAAGAATAAGTTTTGTGTCTTTACAACGTATTTCGCACGTATGTGTGAATAGCTGCCTGAACGAAAGTTTCACACCAAAAGTCTTTTTTTCCATAGCCACATCTTATGCCGTTGGCTGGATCGAACCCCTTCAAAGTTGCCCATGTGAACGTGTGCCTTCAATTTTGCTTCCACGGAACAAGCCTAACAACGCATGACCTCCTCTTAGGGCACATGCTATCAATAGCAGATCGGAGTGAAAATTTAAACGCTGCACTCTGCCAGGCTTTCGTTCGGTCACGGAGAGATGGTTTACCTCCTGATTAACCATGCAGCAATTGTCAATCGCTCCATCAACGCCAACTCATCAACCACCTTTCAGCCATTGATTTTGGCACTGCAAAGCTCTTTGATCTTCCCATAGCCAATGAGACTAATATTGAGCAGTATGACGAAGAAGATTACATGGCATCCATGCATGCTGCAGGGGTCGATAAAGCAAATTCGGTTGCTACTTTGCTGGCTGCCGACACGATAGATGGTCTTGAACTCCTTAAACGTTATTTAATGATGCTACAAGATGCAATCAAAACAGTTGCACAATAATCTGAGTTTCATGAAGCAGGTTGATTGTGCACCAATTTTACACGCGTTGTAGTAAAACGGGCCTTGACAATATATTTTCCACACTTTATTGAGGAAGACATACAAGATTATGTGGGGCTGATGCCATAGCAAGAAGAATGGACGGGAAGGAGATGGCTTGCTAGCTTGCCTAAAATAATTAGTGATGCAAAGCTTGCTCGATGATCGCAGAGGCTTTAATAAAAATAGTTTCTCAATCATAAATTATTTGCAATCTGTTAAATGCTACTTCCATCATAATCG